>PVKM010027059.1:0-18986 GCA_004027735.1 Carollia perspicillata | reverse complement strand
GCTACAAGAACTCATTCCTAGAAAGCGTCTACTCCCCCGTCTCGGCACGTAAGGGTCTTTGCGGGGCATCCAGGAACCCTGCCGGTTTAGGCCGGGGTCCCACCTTCCATGTGCTCCAGCCTCACAGTTGGGGGGCTCTCCCCTGACTGACCCAAACCTTACCTCAGGTCTCCCACGGAACTGATCCTCCGGGGTTCCCTCCACTGGCTTTTCGGGATGAAAACTTCACTTCTCCTCAGGGGTAATGGCTTCCCCCTAGACCCTCCCGAATGAGCGCGCCCTCACAGGGCCTGTGGATAAAGAGGCGTTTGGAAAGAGGCAACGGGCGTCGTGAAAAGAGGGCACGAGGGAAAAGGTGTCCCTAGGGACAAGTCCCTAAATGTCTAAAGGCCGTTTTAAAATCGGATGCCGGTGGCAAGGGCGCGGCCCTAGCTCATTCGCGGGCGAGGATGCCTCGCTTCCTGGAGGGGCGACGCCAGCCCCGGAGGACCCCCTGGGAAGGCCCGGCCAGGTCGAAAGGAGCTGTGGCGGGGTCCAGAGCGGGATAGGGCCCCACCGCCCGGTCAGGCCTGAGGGCGGCCAGTTCTCGTAGCCTAAACGAGAGATGGGAACCCCACTCCCCGAGCCCCAGGGACTGCCACGCCCTCCGGACGCCCAGGGACTCACCGCCTGGGTGCCCACAGCTCTTCCAGCTCACTCGGTGCAGTGCCTAGTGCGCAGGAGCGGGACCACGCAGCCGACTACAACTCCCGGCATGCCTCAGCCCCCACCCCCTCCCCTGTGGTCGGTTGGAGGTTGCTGGCGTGAGAGGGTTTGGGACTTTTCTTTGGAAGGGATTCTATTTCCGGTCACAGAGGCTTCTAAATCCCAGAGGATTGCACGGGCCCTGTCATAGTCTTGATCCTTGCCAGGACTTCTCTCCCGTCAGCCCTGGAGTACCCGGAGTGGTTTGGGATGTAAAAAATAAATTTTAAGCTGTAATGAAGAATAAAAGGCTCTTATTTGCCCAAAAAAGGAACTGCAGCCCAGGATACACAGATTTAAGTAGCAACTTAAATTTTGTTCCACTGAGACAAAGGGGAGGCTGTCTTTTATGGTGAAAATTCTTGCTCAGTTTCTCAGTTAGGTCTGCTTTATGTAAATGAAGTATCCAAACATGCAGTTCTGACTGAACAGGGCAGGTTTCGGTCCAACGATGGAAAGAGGAAGCCAGGGTGTTTCCCTGTAGTGCTTGATTCAGATGGCATAAATAAACCCAGCATAGCGCGGGAAGCAGAGTTCAGCGTGAACTACCCTGGGGAAGCTCCTGTCTGCAAATGGCTGCTAAACTCTTATTATTTATAAAATTGGAGTCCTGAGTTGATCCCAATGGAGAGTCTATCTCAGCTATAAATTCCTTCTTGGGTCCATGCTGACCTGTAAATCTGTTATGATGGCGCCAGTGATTCTCAAAGCTCTCTATGTAGGAAGGATTTCTAGGGAGAGCATGTTTAAAAATCATATTTCTGGTCCTCCATCGCAACACTCTGAGGCACCAGGGTCTCCCAATAGCTCTAGAATTCGCATTTTAGTGAGCCTTCTTTGTGATTCTGGTCTTTGGCTCACAGGTTATAATGGCCTTGAGCTACCTTTGTATTTTCTTCTCTTAAAAACCTGAGCTTCCACTTGCATCCTGCACATATTTCTCTCACCCTTAATCCACCAACAGAAGGTTCTCAGGCTTGGGGGTTTGTCTGATACCCCACCCCTATTGTTTTCCAATTGGTCCCTCACTGGTACTGCCCCTGGAGTAAGATTTTTCCACCTGGGTGATCAGTGGAGACTTGTAGGGCAGCTAGATGCTATGTTGTCATTTGGTAAAGTTGTCATCACTTTAGTTTGGAGATAGTACTGTTGGTTTTTGGACACCAAACTTTAGTGCTGGTACTTCCTATCCTTTAGTGCAGGATCTAGTCCTGCATGGGTTCAAGACAGAGACAAGTGAGCTGCTTGCCATTGTACCTTCCTCAGGCCCTCATGGAAGCAACTCAGTGGGGCAGGTGCACCACCTTCCTGAACCCACAGAAGGCAAGCTATTGGAGACAGCTCTGTCATAGGTGGGCAAAGGTAACCAGGTTCTTGGTGATCACGGACAAATAATTGAACTGAACACACAGAGTTTATAGCAAAAAGAAAGAGAGCAGATTTATTAAGCAATAGTACACTCCACAGAACATGGGAGCAGGCCAGCTCCAAGCAGAGATTGACTTCAGGGCCTGGAGGGATTCTATTCTTATAGGGCAGATCTTTCCTGACTAGTTTTGGCAGGCTTTTATTGCACATGTACAAGTAGTTGTATTACTTTAAAGCTATTGCACATGTGGTCTCCCATGATTTTCCTTGATTGGCCACTGGAGAAGGGGGCTGCACAATGTTAATTTATTATAATGCCATTATAATGAAGCAGGGGTCATGTAGCACCTTCTGCACAGGTGCATTCATGAGTCACCATGATTCTAGAAAGCGGGAACAACAGGTCTTAGAACAAGGTCTCTGTCCTGTATTGACGTCCTTGATCTTAGCCCTGGGACACCTCCAGAATTTCCTCCTTCCTGACTGTCTTGTGCCTCTGCTCTGCTGGGGCTCGAGTTTTGTTTATGGGCTGGGACACGGAGCCTCAAGCATGCTGACTCCTGCACGTGCTGTTTATTGTTGCAAGAGGTGCCGGGGCACATTTGCCAGCAGTCACAGTTGGTTTCAGGGCCAAAGTAATCCAGGAGTCTGACGATGGCATGTGGCCCAGGCTCCTAGGAGCAAAAAGGGCTCCTGATTGTGAAACTGAAGGCATCCATGTACCTGGAGTCAGGAGCTGTCCCTGCTTGACCAAAGGCCCAGTGTGGAGGTCTCACACCTGCACTTCTGTGAATTCTGCCATTGGTCCCTGCAGAAACCTTTCAGTGGCTCCTGGAGCTTAGCCATAGGTAGATGGCTTTGGCCTGAGATGCACTCCATGGAGCAGATCCTGGAGCTGCTGGTGTTGTAGCCGTTCCTTACCACCCTGTCCCAGGATGTCCACAGCAGTGTGCAGAGCTGTCTAGAAGCTGTGACTCTTAGAGTACAGGCAGAGAGAGCTTGTGAGACTGAGGGAATAGGGGAGTGAGAGAGAGAGGTTTCACCTGTGGTTGGTTGGCTCCAAAGACAGCAACATCACAGTCTTACTTTCCCATTTGGATTGTCTTGATTGGCCTGAGTAGACCTTACCTGGCCAAGTGACCTTCTGTAGCTTAGCCTGGAACTTCCATCCCGCAGATTTCCCGCCAAAAGCATAGAGTGAATAGTGAAGGGTGCCTGTTTCCACAGGGAGGCAGTGTGGCTACTGCAACAGTTAGTGTTGGCTGTGGACTTAGATCAAAGGGGTTCAAATCCTGGCTCTGATGGCTGCCCACTCACTAGCTGTGTGACTTTTGGCAAGTTACTCTTCTTCCTTTGGCCTCAATTTTTCTCCTGGCAAAATGGCTTCTGGGGTTGTTTTGAGGATTAAAGGGACAGTAGTATGTATGTTTTGATCACACGGACAGCACCCAGTTAGTGCTTAAAACTGTTAGGTGTTGTTATATTAGGGTTATCAGTCTGGTCTCCTTTGAAGAGCTAGGTCTCATTTAATGGTGAACTTACAAAACAGTTTTGCACTGAGGCTTTGAGGCAGTGCCTCCAGAACCACCCGTTAGTTTATCCAGAAATGAGGAATGGGATTATCTGGGAAAGGTGGAGAGTAAAAGGGGAAGTAAAGTACATCAGAAGATCTACAAGGTAAATTGTGCCCTGGCAAGGACCCTCTCTCCACACCCTCCACAAACAATCACATACATACATTTTCGCTCATGGACATGTCATCAAAAACTGCTTCTAGTTTAAATCATCCTTTTATCTTGTTGGGTCCAAAGAAATGGATTGTTTTCCTGTTGAAGGTTTACTTTCAGATTTCTGTGTAATATTTCCCTTTCTATTGATCCCTGTTGTGATTATGAGTGATGGCAAGTTGGCCCCAGGTTACAAACAATGTGCTGGGAACAGAAGTGCTTTTGTAGAAATCTTTGCCTCAGGAAACTGCATGAAAATTACTGAGCTTCAGGCTGGAGCTCAGGGACACTTAGGGAAACGCTGAAGTCTAGAGTAGTTGCTATTTCTTGCTCAACAGGTCCAATCAGCTTCCCATCATCAATGTAGTAGAATTTTGTGATGTGTTGTGGAAGGGAAAACTGATCAAGATCTCCACAAACTAAACTATGACATAGGGCTGGAAAGTCAATATATCCCTGAGGTAGTAAAGAGGTATCACTGCCCTTGCCAGCTGAAAGCAAACTGCTTCTGGTGGTTATAATAACACTCATTGAGAAAAAAGTGTATTTACCAGATCAATAGCTGCATAACAGGTACCAGGGGCTGTATTAATTTGCTCAAGTAATGAAAGCATATGTAGAGTAGTAGCTGCAATTAGAATCACCATCTGGTTAAGTGTATAATAAACTATTGTCACCCTCCAAGGTCCATCTGGTTTTCTACAGAAGCTAAATAGGCAAGTTGAATGAGGATGTAGTGGGAATCATCGTCTCTGCATGTTTCAGGTTCTAGATGGCATCACTAGTCTCTGAAATTCCTCCAGGAATGTGGTGTTGCTTTTGGTATATTGTTTTCTTAGGTAGAGGAAGTTCTAGTGGCTTCCTCTTGGCCCTTCTCACCTTAATATCTCTTACTCCAAAGATCAGAGAACCAATCTTGGGATTCTGCCAGTTACTGAGCATATCTATTCCAATTATATATTCTGGAACTGGGGAAATAACCATTGGATGAGTTTGGATACTTAATGGACCCACTGTGAGATGGAGCTGATCTAAAACTCCATGGATCACCTGACCTACATAAACACCCACTCTGTTGGGTGGACCACAGTAATGTTTTGGGTCTCCTGGAATTAGTATCAATTCAGAAGCAATGTCCAATACTCCCTGAAAAGTCAGATTATTTCCTTTTCCCTTATGCACAATCAGCCTGGTAAAATGCTGTAGGTCCGTTTGGGGAAGCTTGTAGAAATATCAACAGTATGCATGCATATTTTTGTCAGTATAGAGGGAGTCCTTTTTTAGGTGACTCTTCGTTCAAGGGGCTCTAAGTCTGTAAACTGGCTCAAGTCTTGGAATTGACTGGGGACCATTAATCTCTGTTTTGATTCAAATTAGACTTCAGTGGACTTGACCTAGAACTATTTGCTTATACAGCACAAATAAGAATTTGGTAGACTGCCCATCTATTTCTCTTCAAGGGACACCATGACCAACTAGCCAACACCATAATTCTCTGTGACTCAGACTATTCTCATTACTTCTTTGACTCTGCTGTTTATTACAGTAACTATGTCCACCTTGTCTTTTGTCTGTTGAGTACTCTAACTTGGCCTCTGGCACCCTGGCATCCAGTTATCTCCATTCCATTTAAGGATACTGGTTCAGTAGCAGTAGTTATCACTGTAATTTCTGACCTATAGAGAAGAGTGAGCACAGAGCTCTTCAAAGTTGTTGGGGTTCCCCTCACAAATGTGTTTCTCACAGTCATGAAAGATATATTCTCTCAGGGTGGGTGAACAGGTCTTCCACGGCAAACCCTCTTTTACATTTCAATCTCCCTAAACTTTCAGATACAGTATACCAAGGCTGGTCTAGCATTTCAAATTCATGTAGTGTAGACTGCCTTTTGTTCTGTGTTTCAACCAACCAACCAATCAACAAAAATGATAGCACCTTTTCTCACCTTTTGAGCAGCATGTTTGAATCCAGAATCTCTGTTTAGTGAGCCCATTTCCATATATTCAGCCTGAACATAAAGTTGTCTTTATGTTCTTCACACTGTTATTCCATACTCTTAATTCCACACAAATTCCTCAGATTTATGTCTGTGTAAATTGGAAAAGTCACATACTTCTTTTGGTACATAGTGTGTCTCCTCATGGGTCACACTTTGTACTTCACTTTTTGGAACTTTCAGTGACTCAAGGCTAGTTACCAGTCAAGAAGCAAAGACAGGTGTTAAGGGGTAGATTCTGAGGATAATCAGCAGTGTTTTGGAAGTGAACTACCTCAGGGGAAGCTATTAAAGATTTTCAGGCACAGCAGGGTTAACCTCTTCAGACAGGGGTGGAAGGGCTGCTTCTATTAGCAGAGAAGACTAAGAAGAATTTAGGGGTTTACTGTCCCCAGCTTTATTTTGACCTGTCCATATGACCCCATTCCAATATTCAGGATCCCATTTCTTTCCAATCAATGTCCTTACTTTAACAGAAGACACTCTGTGAAGTTTGGAACTTAATTTGAGTTGTACTTTAGCCACTGGCAGGATGATTGTCTGAGAGAGTTTTCAGAAATCTTTGCCCTGTGGCTATCTTGTGGTTACTGTATTTTTTAGTTAAATAATTCTCATGCAGTTATTTTTAAATAAATGCTATTTGTTTTATGAGATTTTAAGTTTTTTTCCAAGAGATTTTGTAATTGCTTTTTGAATTATTTTTAGGATGACTGCTTTAAAATCTTTTTCAGAGAATTTTGATATCTGAATTATCTCAGTGTTAAGGTCTGTTGTCTTTTCTCATTTAAGTTGTAAACTTCTTTGTTCTTTGTATGATTTTTATTAAATCCTGGACATTTTGGGTATTATTAGGAGACATTGGATTCTTTTTCTTATCTTTAGCAGGAAGTCCCCCTTTTTAGGTTTGGCATGCAAGTCCTGGCCTACTGTTGTGGACTATGGTTGTGATAATAGTATGATTTTCAGCGATTATGTGGTGCTACATTGCTATACTTGGTTTATTTAGCAAGTCTTCCCTGCTGACACTGCTTGAGGGGCTGAAAGGATCTTTCCTAGGCCTGGCCACCTAGTGGTGGGGAAGGGATTCTGCTAACTTCTGGAAGAAGGAAATCATACATGCTTTCCTTTGTTGAGAACTGCTGGAGGCAGGAGTCCTGACATGAAGGGCTGGGGAATATTTTCTGGGCCTAGCACTTATGGCCTGATTTCCTTTGCTGGTGCCTTCCAGCAACAAATTGTCTCTGGATGGTGGGGAGCATTCTTAAGTTCAATGGTGAAGGAGAGAGTTCTTGGACCAGCACTCCTCTGAGACATAGGCCCAGGGAAAGACAGAAGAGCCCAGCTCCCTAGGGTCTGCTTTATCATCACTATGCTTTGTGGTCCTTGTCCCCACCAATTCTTATTTCCCTTTCTTTAGCAGGGAGAAGTAGACATGGCAAAGCTCTTTTTTTGATTGGTCCTTAAATATAGGACCATCCTTAACTGTTCTTGACCTTGTGGAGGAATTTCAATTTTGAATCTACTATGATTTACACACCCAGACCTACTTAACCACCATGTGAAGTTGCAGTGGAAAAATATTTAAGGATGTGAGCCAAATTTTTTCTTTTTCAAAATCATTTTTTGCTGATCTCATGACCCTTCCCTCATTGAAGATGAAGAATCTCCTTCAACAGAGGAATGGTGGATTGCTGGGATTATACCCTAAGAATCCTGAACACTAATTCAAAAGAACTTATGCACCCCAATGTTTATAGCAGCACAAATTTACAATCACCAAGTCCTGGAAGCAATCTAGGTGCCCATCAGTGGATCAAAAAACTGTGGTAAATTTACACAGTGGAATACTACCCAGCAGAAAGAAAGAAGGAGCTCCTTACTCTTCACGACAGGATGGATGGAACTGAAGAGCATTATGCTAAGTGAAATAAGCCAGGCGGTGAAAGACAAATGCCATATGATCTCACCTATAACTGGAACCTAAACAACAAAACAAATAAGCAAGAAAATTATAACCAGAGACATTGAAATAAAGAACAAGGTGACAGTAACCAGAGAGGCGAGGGGAGGGAAATAATGATGGAAAGAAGAGCAAGGGTAGTCAAGGAACATGTACAAAGGGCATATGGACAAAGCCAAAGGGAGAAAGGATGGAGGGTAGGAGGTTGGGGAAAGTGGGGATGGGAAAATGGAGACAACTGTGTTCACACAACAATAAAAGTGATTAAAAAGAGAGATGGTTTTAAAAACAGAAATAATAAAAGTTTAAAATTGGTTTTTAAAATAAAAAAAAAACATAATCTCACTGGTCATTTTTCTTGCCCACATCTTCCACTGCTTCTACCTCTTAGCTCCTCCTGTCCTCCCTTCAGCTTAGTTCTCACTTCTGAATGCCCCATTTCCCACTTAATTCCCGTTTCCAATTTCTTGAGTAAGTATCTGCCTTTTCCAGCAATTCTTTTGAGGAACTTTTTTTTCTGGAAGCCCTTGCACTGCTAGTCTTGGTGACTTATGGGCTAGCTTCTCTTCAGTCAAATGAATTCTATTCTGTCAAATGTGACCTGAGCAGGTTTAGTTCACATGGCACAAATAAAGGGACCTGGGGGTTCCAATCCTTTGGGGCAATAAGAAAAACAATTACCTTTAGAAGGCCCTGAAGGTGTGATAATCTCATATTTAAATGATCGTGTTCTCATTTTTTACATTAAGTAGAACCAATAAAAACACACAGCTGTGGTTTCTAAATGATATTCTCATGAGTATCAGAGTAATCAAAAAACAGTGTTCTGAGATTCCCACCCAATTCATGGCCTGTTCTTAAGGTTTTCTCACCAGAGTAAGCAACTAGGTTTTACAATGAACACAGTGGTTGTCTCTCCAAAATGCCTAGGGAGAAGAGTCTTGGGTGCTGGAATGACCTATTACTACATCACTATTCCCTTGCTTTTTTCACACTAAAGGTGGAAGAACAATGACATGCAGCATGATGTCACCATCCTCAGTGTCCAAGAGCTCCTGCTTAGAACATGAGAATTAACAGACTCCCCTTCAGTGTAAATCAAGAAGGCTCAATGGCATAAAAACACATCAGATCAAAAAGAGTGAAAATGCAGTTTTATTTTAACAGCTGAAAAAAGGGAAGAATTTGTTATTCTAAACCATATTTTTTTTGCATTTTCAAAAATCACAGGCAGGCATAAGCAAGTAAGTCACATGAATTTTTGCAAACTGGTATGGCTTATGTCAACATCCACACCAATTTGACAGATACATATCATTTCTCTGAATCTCCAGTTACCTAAAGAGTAAATAGCTCATCATGTTTCTGGAGGCCACATTGAGTTTTATGTGTTTATCTGCACTTGTCCTGAACATTGGTGAGGGCTTGCTGGGAGTGATTTCAGACTAGCCTTAATCCATGACTGTTTGACACAACAGGTGGCTGCAGAAGAGACACAAACTAGAAAGCCTGAAAGATATGGTGAAACCCAGTTAATCCAGTAGACCCAGGGGACACTTCTTCTAGCCCCTTGCCCACCACACACACATTTGTTTCCAGCATCAGTTGTAAGAGATTGCTTTGGGACATTGTCAGATTGAAATGCCAACCTTATAGTTTCTGTCATCTTGTCGTACACATGGGACTGTGTCTAGAATCTGTGTTTCTTTCCATTGATGTATTTTTTAAAAAATACATTTTATTGATTATGCTATTACAGTTGTCCCATTTCCCCCCTTCCTTTCCCTCCACCCTGCACAGCCTCTCCCACCCACATTCCCCACCTTTAATTCATGTCCATGTGTCATAAGTTCTTTAGCTTCTACATTTCCCATACTATTCTTGCCTTTCCCCTGCCTATTTTCTACCTACCATCTATGCTACTTATTCTCTGTACCTTCTCCCCCTCTCTCCTCCTCCCACTCCCCTGTTGCTAACCCTCCATGTGATCTCTATTTCTGTGGTTCTGTTCCTGTTCTAGTTGTTTGCTTTTGTTTTAGATGTGGTTGTTAATAATTGTGAATTTGCTGTCAATTTACTATATATGTTTTTTATCTTCTTTTTCTTAGATAAGTCCCTTTAACATTTCATATAATAAGGGTTTGGTGATGATGAACTCCTTTAACTTGACCTTATCTGAGAAGCACTTTATCTGACCTTCCATTCTAAATGAAAGCTTTGCTGGATAGAGCAGTCTTGGATGTAGGTCCTTGCCGTTCATGACTTGGAATACTTCTTTCCAGCCCCTTCTTGCCTGTAAGGTCTCTCTTGAGAAATCAGCTGACAGTCTGATGGGAACTCCTTTGTAGGTAACTGTCTCCTTATCTCTTGCTGCTTCCAGGATTCTCTCCTTCATTTTAATCTTGGTTAATGTAATTATGATGTATCTTGGTGTGTTCCTCCTTTGGTCCAACTTCTTTGGGACTCTCTGAGCTTCCTGGACTTCCTGGAATTCTATTTCCTTTGCCAGATTGGGAAAGTTTTCCTTTATTACTTGTTCAAATAACTTTTCCACTTGTTACTCTTCCTCTTCCCCTTCTGGTATCCCTATAATTCGGGTGTTGAAACATTTAAAGATGTCCTGGAGGTTCCTGAGCCTCTCCTCATTTTTGTGAATTATTCTTTCTTCATTCTTTTCTGTTTGGTTGTTTCCTTCTTCCTTCTCCACTCCACTGATTTGAGTCCCAGTTTACTTCCCATCACTGTTGTTTCCCTGTGCATTTTCCTTCATTTCTTTTAGTGTAGCCTTCATTTTTCAATCTAACTTGTGGACAAATTCAACCAATTCTGTGAGTATCCTGATCAGCAGTGTTTTGAACTGTGCATCTGATAGGTTGGCTATCTCTTTGTCACTTAGTTGTATTTGCTCTGGAGCTTTGATCTGTTCTTCCATTTGGGCCATTTTCTTTTCTTTTTTTCTGTCTTGTAGTGCCTGTTATGTAGTGAAGGGCAAGGCCTTAGGTGTTCACCAGGGCAAGGCAACCCAGTCACTAGGGTGTGGCCCTGTATGTGAGGGCGGGGTCTGAGAGGGAATAATGGCAATGGCTCCACTCTCCATCAGATCTCAGTCCCCTCAGCTGCTTCCCCCAAGCAAACTGGGTCTTTCTGGTGCTGATTCCCATGTGGGTGGGCTGTGTATGTTCTAGGGCCCTGTGGGTCTCTCAAACAAACTCTCCTGTGAGGCTGGGAATCTCTCCCAGCACCTCAACCCCCACAGGTGTTTTCAATCAGTCTTCTGAGGGTTTATTTCCCCATGCTAGGACCCTGGGTTGTGCAGTCTGTCTGGCTCCCCAGTTTAGCCTGGTTTATCTGTGCATGAATGTGGGACCACCCGGTCAGCCTTGCACCCTGTGCCCTGCTTCCCAATCACCACCTTACTGAGTCTGACCATTGCTACCCCACGCCCGGGATCTGTCAGCTGCTGCCTGCATGCCCAGGGTGTGCCCGCTGCCATCTTGTGCACCTGGGGTTTGTCAGCTACTGCCTTTCGTACCCGGTATCACTGCTTTTTTTGCCTCAACCGGACTCCACCCCTCCTATCGGTCTGGATGGATGTGTCTATTTGAACTCCTTGGTTGACGGACTTTCATACAGTTCAACTTTCTGTTGGTTCTGGTTGTTATTTTGCTTCTAAATTGATGTTGTCTTTATTTTGGTTGTGTGAGGAGGCACAGTGTATCTACCTATGCCTCCATCTTGGCCAGAAGTCCTCCATTGATGTATTTTTGATTCCTGTTTTAATTGCTATATCTATAGTGTAGATTTTTATATATTGTATGGAAAGCTTGCTATCATAGGTACTCCTACTTGTGTTCTCTTCAGTTTACTGAATAATCAGCTCATTCATGGCAAAATCTTGTTGAGAGTCATGACTGTGCTTGCATGGAATGTATAGATTCATTTTTGGAAGAACTGATAAAAATAACAATAATTAATTCTCCTATATAGCAAGAAATAGTATTTTTAGTGTCAAAAGAGGAAAGACATAAAAAGTTTCATGCATATTTACCATTATTTTTAAAAATGATATTCAGATGAGTTTTGTGGCCAGAGTGAACTGGCTATAGTATTTCTTTAATTTCATATTTTATTTTAGGGGATTATATAATATCTTCTGTTCTATATTTAACTTGTATACAATCTTACTTTTTGTAAAATATCTGGGTAATCGACTTTGTTATTCTGAAGAGACATTCACTTTACAAGACACAGGCAATTTTACAATGTCTGTAGACAAAGAAATTATAGTATATCAACAATATGAAATAAAATACAGCTATTAAAAAGAATGAAGGGATCTTCTACGTACTGACATGGAAAGGATCTTTAAGAAATGGTAATTGAAAACAGAACCTAGAAAAACAATGGGTGTCTCATCAACCCATTTCTCTTTTTTTTCAGAAAGTCATCCATATGGATAAAAGTAAATGCAAAGAATAAGATATAAAAATTTTACAACAAACTATTAGTGGTAGTTCTTCTGTTATACAAAGGTAAGATGGTGGTATGTGGGAAAGGAGCAAGGAGAAGGATTTTCAGTAGATGTTTTCAAGTGTAATCCTTACTTGTACTTCCTACTACAAGAATGTAAAAATGTGTATAAGCCAATTCTGTAAAATTCTTTCAAACAGGAGTCCTCAGAAACATAGATTTGAGACATGGAGAGACCTAAAGGCAAAAGGAGGTTGACCCTCATTCATTTGCTCAGCCTGTTTTCCCTAAGGGAAGAACACTGGAGCTCAGAAGAAAGGCACCAAAAATCCAAAACCAAACAAACAGTGAGCCAACATGGAACTAGAGTTCAAAGCAAAAGAGCAGACATAGCCAAGGAAGATTCTCTACCTTGTCTATGTCTTTAAAAGGTTCTCTTTCAAAGAGGTGATGACACCCATTATCCAGTCTTGGGCTCTCTAGGCCTCCCTGTTTTACCAGGAATATGGTAATGAGAATCATAACACCAGCAATACCAGACCTGTGCTTAGGGTGTCTGCCTGAAAGGCACTTCTCCAAGGGTTTTAAGTACAATAACTAATTTGACCTCTAACAGTTTTGAAGGACAGGCACAAGAAAGCTTTGTAACTGACCCAAGGTTACATAGCTAGCATGTGGCAGAACAAAAATGTGAACCCCTTTGTCTGGATTTAGAGCCCAAGCCTTCCACCACTTCAGGATTCCTCCTTTTGATCCTTGTGGGAAGCAAATAAACCATTATTGACCTTCTGTTTGTTCTGGTTTTACATGCTTCTATAGGGGATAGAAAGAAACCTGGATGCCTAAACCCTCCCTGCCACTCAAGAAAAGGTAATGTGTGGCCTGGGTCCCTCTTACAGATATCTGTGCCTCGGTTTCCTCAGTTGTTATGTGAGACTGAGTGGGGCAGAGAGTGTGGGAGCAAGTCACATCTCATAATAGATGTTTCACTTCCTCAGAGAACAGCACTATAAAAGCCACAAAACCCTTTCCTCACCATTAGTCCTGTAACATCCTGTAAAAATCCATGTCCTACTTCTACACAATAGCCACATGGATAACATTTTAATGTTAACTGTATATAGTGCTAAGTAATATGACATGAGAAGTATGATTTCTCACAGGTACATTTTCTACAACATAAATGGCATTTATGTTAATTGGCATTTTTTTAAAGCAGTGATTTAAGATTCATGGCCGAGGTTGAATCTACAGATTGAGAAAGAGTAAAAAATCCTACCTGATACTGAGTTCTTTTGTGATATTTTCTGTGTGATTTGATCTTGAAGCCAGAGTTGCTGACCACTGCCCAGTGGAATTTTTGAAACACAATTACTCTGTTAGGACATTTTGGTAATTCCTCCCACAGGAGTTTTAAGTGGAGAGATTTTGTTCAAGCCAAAGAAGAGGTTTGAGACCAAGATAGCTGAGTGTCTAGGGAACAGATAAGCAGATGGTACCCAAAGTAAGGTAATATCTTCTGTCTCTTCTGGCACCTCTCACTCACTGTATTCAGCCTGATCAGGAAGACCCAGCCCTGACCAGTGTGGCTCAGTTGGATGGGCATTGTCCTGCAAAACAAAGGGTTACTGATTTGATTCTTGTTCAGGGCACATGGCTGGGTTGCAGGTTTTGTCCCTGGTCGGGGCTCATACGAGAGGTGGCCAAAGGATGTTTTTCTCCCTTCCTTTCTCCCTCCCTTTCCTTCTTTCTAAAAAATAAAATTAAATGCTCACGTAGTCATTACCCCAAGGTAGATAAAAGACCGTGACATTCCATAGCCTACAGAAACACCAAACTTCAGCCTCTGTCTACAGGGCATTTGCTATTGTGACTGCCTATGCCCCTTTTGCAATAGAGCTCCTGATTCTCGGGGTTATTAGGGAAAAACACACAATGTATCTTTGTGGCAAAACCAAGGGTTAATTCAAACCTGACTTGAGCCCAGGATCCTTAAACCTAGTAAACCAATCATTGGCATAGGGGAGGCCCCTACATCTGATGATAGTGATCTGAGGTGCTCTTGAAGAAAAATGTATATGATCAGGGTAGACAGGACCCCTGAAGTTTATGTACTACCCACCTAAAACAAAGAAACAAACATACAAAACAAACAAACAAACCTGGGTACAGGGGGAAGAAATAAAAACTGAAAGATCCACAATTTGACCCAGTTGGAAACCCGACATTTACTAGGATAATATATACAGATGCCCCTTGACTTAAAATGGAGTAACTTCTGTTGTGACAAACCAATCATAAGTTTAAAATATGGTAAGTCGAAAATACATTTAATACCCATAAACTACCAAAAATTATAGCTTAGCATAGCCTGCCTTAAACACGCTCAGTACACTTACATTAGCCTACAGTAGGGCAATTACTAATTGCCCTTGTCTTCTTCTCACTAGAATCTAGAGACACAGATGGGCTTTTTGTAGACATGATGAGATGGGGAAACCCAAACACAATATCCCAAAACACTGGCAACACAGTATACTGTAGAGTATTGGTTGTTTACACATGTGATTATGTGCCTGATTGGAAGCTGAGTTTCACTGCCACTGCTTAGTATTGAGAGAGTGTTGTACCACACATCGTTAGCCCAGGAAAATATAAAAATTCAAAATTAAAGGTATGATTTCTCCTGAACACATACCACTTTTGCACAATCATAAAGTCAAAAAATTCTAATCATAAGTTGGGAACCATCGGTACAACAAAAAGATAAAAGGATTTTGATTGGCTTTTATGCCTCTGAGTTTGGGATTAAATTTAACATTCTGCTAAAAATGCACCAACTGATAAACCTTCATGACCTTTTTCAGGACTGGGACTCAAAATACAGTTGTACCTGGGGATCCCATTAAATTTAAACAAAATACCCTCTGCATTCTGAGGGCCCACATCAAACATAAAATAGAGAGTATATAAGTATAACTCATCCTAAACATTGAGATTTTGCCTTGCCTAAATTTCCCAGAGTCATAGTGTCCATGGCCCTAAAAAATCTTAAGTTGGTATGGACATTCTGGCTCACTGAATAAAACACATAAAATTAAGTCTTTGGCACTTACAATTATCTTGAAAAGATGAGACCCCATGAAACACCCCTCTCCCTCTCTGAAATAATTTACAAACTTAATATAAATTAAAGCAGGCCCTTTAAGAATTGAAATTAAGTATGCATGATCTATTGATAGAAGTGGTAATCATTCCAACTGTGTTTCCATTTAACAGTCTAATTTGGCCTGTTCTTGAACTTGGAAAACAATAAGTGAGACTTCATGGCGAATTTACTCTATCTTGGTGTCAAGGTCCACTCATTAAATCCCCTGTATTAGTTTTCTATTAGTGCTGTAACAAATCACCACAAGCATAGTATTTTAAAATAACACAAATGTATTATCTCATAGTTACAAAAGTCTGAAGACAAAAATTGTTTGGTGAGATGGTATTTCTTTTGGCATTCTAGGGAAGAATTCTTTCTCTTGCCTTGTCCAGCTTTTACAGGCTGCCCACATTCATCAGCTCCTAGTTCCCATCACTCCAATCTCTGCTTCTGTAATCACATTTCCTCCTCTGACTCTGACACACTATTGACTAACCCTGTCAGTACCCACAACGTTAAAAAAATTAACATATTTTAGGGGATTCTGGAGACATGTTCTTCATTTAAAAATTGTACTTAAACCAATTTATGCTGATACTTTCAAATAAGCCCAACATGAATGGGGGCCCCTCCAAAATACAGTATACTGGACACTCTTACTAGTGCCTCCCCAGAGACCCTTTCACTATAGAAGCTTTAGAAACCATCTTTCCTACTTCTGGCAGTCTCTGGGCCACCTATGATCACCATAAGTCATCCATGATTTTCTGAAGAAACACTTGGCCTCATGCAATATGCCTTAAGAGTGGCAGTTGGTGGCCACATACTGGACTCCCCTGGAAATAGGCCCCACGCCTGTGACTTTCCATACCCAGATATCATATGCCTTGAGTCATGGAAGGAGTACCCCAGAAGACTGTGAAAGACACCAAGATCTCCTCCTACATGATAGGGTGAAATCTAGCATCTCTGGCATATCCCACCTGCAGGAGAGAGTGGTTTTTTCTACTCTTATTTTTTTTTTAACCACATGCCATTGTGCTCAGTAAGTCATCTATTTTCTGGAACACTTGAATTATCGGGGAGGCCATTGGGATCAACCGATTGAAAAACAAAGGGAATTTGTGTAGTTTGTCACCACCATTATATGTGATGCAACTTGACCAAAAAGTTTCTAAAAAGAATGGAACTCAAAAATCTGTACAACTGATTGAATTTCAGGCAGTTGTCTTAGCGCTGGATGCCCTTTCCAACAACTTTTTGAATCTGAAATTGTTGCAGACTCTTTGGCTATTGCCAATGACCTGGTCATCTGGTACAGCCAATGGCAGCGACAAAAGTCCTTATCTAAGGTTGCTAACAATAGAGTAAAGAACTCCAGGAATTTTTTGCTTTATAGTTACCAAAAACATAAATCAGGTATGCAAGTCTTGTTCTTCATTTGAAGAGTGAGTAATGTAATCCATCACATCAAGGGTAAGGGGTGGAAACAGAAAATTCAATCCCCTACTGGAGGGGTCCATGAGAAGCATCAGTCCCTCTAGCCAACTTGGGGTTTCATGGATCCTCTAGGACCAATGGCAGGAGAAAGAAGGACAGCAAGCACAGCCTTGAAAGCTTTGCTCTTCCTTGCTGAAGTAGGCAGGTGAGACTCAAGGGCATTGCTAGGGGACAATCTCCAGCCAAACACACTCAAGTTCCATGGTGGCATCTGTGTTAAGGCAGTTTCAGTCATCTGGTTCTTCCAGAAACCTGAAGGCCTTGAGACAGATGCCTGGGAACGTCATATGGTTTGTTTGTCCCCAGAGCTTACCCTACATTTGCTCCATAGAAGCATATCCTGGGGGGGGGGGAAGCACCCTTTTTTGCACATTTACCAGATATATATTCTGATAACTGTGCCAGGATGCTAAAGACATCATTTTTTAAAGATTTTATTGAATTTATTAGTTAATAAAGTTATATAGGTTTCAGATGTACAGTCTCGTTCTGTCACCATTTATTCCCCTTTACCCTCTTCTACACCCCCACTCCCTTTCCTTCTGGTTATCACCTATTGTTGTCTGAGTCTGCTTTGTTTTTTTGTTGTTGTTGTTTAGTCCCTTTACTTTTCTCACCCAGTCCCCTAACCCCCTTTTCATCTAATAACTGTCAGTCTATTCTCTGTATCTATGAGCCTGTTTCTGTTTTGAAAAGGGCATAAGTCATCCTCCAGAGCTTACAGCTCAGTGTACAGCCCCAAGGTGGTCCAAAGCTAACAGGAAATTCGGGATGAGCTTACTTCTCAGTTAGCCACATCTGATTTCTGCATACTCTGATTTTTCCTCCAACTTTTAGGTTATAAAGCTTTGAAACCTACAGAAAAGTAAAGATAATAATACAATGAACACCCATATACCATTTACTTGGATTAAGGAATTGTTTCAACTTTACTGTATTTGATCCTCTGCCATTCTGTGTCTCTATTTCTTTCTGATTCTTTCTCTCTCTCATAGACATATTTTTTATAGTTATAATTCTACAGTCAGTCCACAAGACCCCAAACTGTTCCAAGATGATCCTTTGTACCTTGTTTCTAATCAAAGATTATACATTTACTTGTCATGTCTCCATAGTCTAATTTCATTCAGAACATATTCACACATTTCCATTTGTTTTCCTACAAAATAGCGACATTTTTGAAAAGTTCATTACAAGTAAAATGCCTCTAATTTAATTTGCCTACATTTTCTTCATTATTAGACTGAAGTTACACATTAAAGTGCCTCAAGTTTTCTCCATTGTAATTAATGGAGAATTTCCTCTTCATAATAAATAAGTAATTTGAGACTGTGTAAATGTCTTATTTTTCCACAATATTTCACCCAATGATTTGGGCATCCATCAATAATTTTTTGTAAACAAATTATTATAAGGGTGGTTTAAAATTGTCATGTTTTCAAGGAGGTCTTTTTCTTCATCTGTTAATTGGCATCGTTTGCTCATCATGGTTTAAACTTTCTGCACTTCTCGTGAACCATTCAGATTAGGGATGTTCTGGGAGTTTTTGTTTGTTTGTTTAGATTTTGACTGTTTAAGTGCTTTTGAAAAGAGGTCACTTTTTTGTCAGAATCACACAGTGACAGTCTAGTGCTGTACAGATCCATGCTAAGACTTGCCATCTTCAGCACAGTGACATCATAATACAAGTTGCTAAGAACAAGCTTACATTCTCTAAATAATAAATACTTTTCAACAGTTTTCCTTAAGATACACACAAAAATATAGTCCCTAAAGGAAGGGTACACGGAATATCTTGATTGACAGAGGACAGAATAACTCAAATGGTATACTGACCAACATATTGTTGAACGTAATCAGAGTTGGACAAGGAGAACACAGAATGTATGTACATATTAAAAACTCACTTTATGGATTTAAAATTCCTGATTACTGTCAAGAAGAAAGCAAGTAAAAACCATATGCCTGCACCTACACTGATAATGGATTTTGCCAGTCTTCCACTAGTACAGGAAGTTAGACACCAGTGGCAGGGATAGGGTACTTAGGTATTTTCAATATAAATTACTT
>PVKM010027058.1:0-19003 GCA_004027735.1 Carollia perspicillata | reverse complement strand
ATGATTGACAGGGGCTAAAGGGCAAGCATGCCTGCATATCTTGTCATGCCCTGCCTCGCTCCCCAAGTCCCCTTTTTATCTTGCTGCCCAACCCCACCCCATTCGAGGGGCTGCAGGTATGTGGGCCACCTACATAGTGGCAGGGGTGTATCTCTTTCTGCTGGAGCTCATGCATATTCTCTCTTTCTGTCTGTCTCTCTCTCCCCCCCTTTCCCTCTCTCTGCTTTTGTCTTATTGACTTTCAAATTCAAAACCAGCACATATTTACTGAGCACTTGCTTTACACTAGTCACTCTGCTGGTGCTTTATTTATTTAGCAAATGCTTATGAGGCTGTTAGCAGTATTCCAGAGACTATTCTGAATACATTTCAAGTACAAATTCAATCCTTCTTACAATACTTGAAGTATTACTATTATTTCCATTTCACAGATTAAGAAACTGAGGCGCAAGGAAGTTAGGTAGCTTGCCCAATGCCACTTATCCCAGGGACTTGGCGTTGTCATTTATGCTTTTAACCACTCTTTCTTTATATACAGTATATATATAAATACTGTATCATTCACATATTAGCACAGGTGTTTTTTACAGTTAGGAAAATTATAGCTCAGAGAAATGATGACCTGTCTAGGGTCACAGACCCTAGTTAAAAGTCATCAATTTTAACCCAGGTCTTTTCTCTTCAAGTCCAGGGTGCATCCCCCTTCACGGGGCTGCTTTCTTTTCCACAGCCCCTCCTCTCCCATAGTCCTATATCTGAGAGGTAGGCTGTATGATGAGAAACTGGTCCTGGGGCAGCAGAAATCACCACTTCCAGAATGGAACTGCATTTCCCAAGCCATGGAGAGTGGGGGAGAAGAGGACAGTCAAGACAGGCCAGCTAGGGAGAAGCAGGACCAGGACTCAGGTGTGCTGAGATTTCCTGACTGGGACTAGAACTGTGAAGTCTCTGGTCAGGACAGCTTTCTCCATCAGGCTGGGAGGGCAGAGGAGAAGGCAAGCCTAGGGCTTGGGGGAGGGAATCTGAGAGCTTGTCTCTGCTCAACTTTAATATGCATATGAATCTCCTG
The DNA here is from genome assembly GCA_004027735.1 of Carollia perspicillata. Classification (NCBI taxonomy): domain Eukaryota; kingdom Metazoa; phylum Chordata; class Mammalia; order Chiroptera; family Phyllostomidae; genus Carollia; species Carollia perspicillata. Next base: position 17,934 of record PVKM010027058.1, on the reverse strand, counting down.
GCTCTCTTTAAAGCAGATTCTGATGCAGTAGGTCTGGAGTGCTGCCTGGAGTTCTGCATTTCTAATAAGCTCACAGATGCTATTGGCATTGCTGATGCAGAGACCACCTTGACCAGGTGTCCTGGGATGGTATTGTCTGGGTTTCAGGCCTATATTCGTGGTAGGTGAAAGGTGGTGATTTCCAGAGATCTGGATTAGTGCCACCTCCTGTTCCTCCTAGGAGGGTGGGGAGGGATCAGGTCCGAGAAGGAGCAAAGGCTCTGCCCTGCCAATTTTCTAGGGCACCTTTGCCCTCTGCTCCATTTGAAGCTCCAGTGTCCTGAAAGGCTTGCCTGAGACTCCCCTTCCACAAGCCTTTCCTGACCAGGTCAAGCCCCCAAACATCTCTCCATGGCAATTTTGCCTTTAATCTCTCATTATCTGGTCTCACTTATAATTGCCTTAGATTTATTTTATAATGGCTCCGTACACATGTCCTTCCTCTCCAGCTATAGCATGAGCTCCTTACTCTCCTATCCTCAGGCCTAATACATTCCCTGGTGTCTAGGATATGCTCCAAAATGTGAAATACACAAATTAATGAATGAAGTGAGACATCTTTCAACCTCTTTCAAAATTTATATTTCTATTGATACTCCCTCAGAGGGATGTTTAACAGTGGCTTCAAGTGTTAGGTAAACATTTTTAATCTGTCTTGCATTTCAGAGGTCTTTCCCAGTGGCCTAAATTTTAGGGAAAGAAAGCAGCAGGGAGTGCTGGCTGGAGGAACTCCATTCTGTGCAGAGAACAGCAAAGGAGGCTTGTGGATTTACCCAGTTAATCAGGAGGATGAAAAGTATGAAACCAGGAACTGTTCCTTGACCAAACCAGAGCCTAAGCCTGCTCTCCCCTTGGCCTCTCTCAGGTCATATCTCAGCCTCAATAAATCCCATCATCTTCTGCTCGCACTCCCCTTTTCTTCCAAGGCTGTGATCTCAGATTCCCTACAGTATTTATGAAATCTATGAAAATTTCTTCCTCCTGTCCCCTGAGGGGGACTCCACTAGGGGGAATTGGGGAGTTCATAAGCTTTCTTGTTGCTGAATCCATTGCCTGAGGCAAACACTGGCTCCCAGGTCACGTGGGAATAGAAGCTGACCTCATACTGCTCACAGCAGAGCCTGTGCTCAGAATGCAATAGGCAAATTGCATCCTGTTTGCTTGCTGTCCCTGGGCAGTGTTTCTCTTTTACTCCTGGGGACTTAGGTGTCTCTAGCTCTGCATCCATGAAAGAGACTCAGGACTTACTCAGTTTTATTTTATTTTGAAAGACCACCAGTTTGCTTGAGAAGTGACCGGGGGTGGGGGAGGGTGGCTAGGCTTTCTTAGACCTTCCTCTTTCTCCTGCTGCCCATGTCATCTTTCCCCAAAAGCTGAGGCATGGGCATATGCAGGAATATTGGACATTCCACATGTTTGTCAGACTTACAGTTCCAGTTTTGACCAAGGGGTCTGTGCCATGATAGACATTAGGAAAGTCTGGGGTCTCATTAGAGTGAAGGGGATTGGGGAATGGTGCTCCTTTCTGGGCTGACACTTGGTTGCAAAAAATGCTCAAGACCCTTTTCTAAAGCACAGAATGTGGGGCAGGAAAATGCATATCCCATCCCTGACCTTCCTGTTGATCCCTCAGGCCACTATCCCACTTCCCTTAGCTCTGCAGTTGGCCAGCTTCCTCACTGCCAACCAGCCCTAAGTGGATCCCTTTCTGCAGGTACTTCTGAGCCCATGTGTGGCTTTTGCATTCATCTCCTTCCAGATTTCCAGCTTGATGAAGCCTCAGATAAAGAGTTCCAGAGAACAGATGGGAGGCTGTCATTACATGTTACTGATACGCAGAGCTGCTTCAGCTTCACGCATGCCAGTGTGCTCAACCACACTCGTAATTCTTCCTCTGCTCCCCAGCCTGAGCCAGGAGCTCAGCCAGTTTTGGCAAAAGGAGTGGAAGTGTGAGCTTTCTAGGGGCATTTTTATAAAACATGCCAGGATTGGTGATGAACTAGGGAATAAAATCTTTCTTCTTTTATCAGGGGAGAAAAATACTATTTTTCCAATTGCCTTGCAAGACCTACAATCAAAAAGTGAGAATTTTGCTATCCCAACTTGGTGCCATTGCAGTTGGTTCATGTGGGAACCTTCTGGAGATGGGCTTCTTTGTCTGGTTGGCGAGCTCCCCAATGACCACAGAAGGTACTTAGTAGAGTGTTCTAGTACCTCCAGCAGAGTCGTGGGCCTGTAAAAATAAAAGGAACCACAGGAATCTTACATTTCAACTTCTTTTATTTGACACAAGAATGCAAACATTGGCTAGAGATGACAAGTGACTAGTCAATGACTACTTAGTGGAAAAACTAGGAACTGAATTCAGGTCTAGTTCAATGCTTTCTCAGGAAAAGACAAAGACCCTAGGTTGTAGCATGAGGGATGCTTTTCTAGAAGCAAGGAAGTGAGGAGGGCTTCTTTACACATTTTACACAAAGGCCCAGAATTGTTCTTTAAATGCAGCATGGTTTGAAATTTTACATTAGGACAAGACATCAGTTATCTCCTGGAAAATCTAATTATTTCAACAAAAAATCCACTTTGCCTCTCTTTAAGTGGTCTGCAGATAAAGAAAAAAAAAAAACCCCAACATTTCCTTAAGCTTCATTCTTGTATGAAACTTGGTCCTAAGACCTTTGAAAACTTGATAGAAATAATAAGCTTGAAATCTTCACTTGAAAGCTGGCCCAAAGTCTGGGCTTTCCTTTTCCCATCCTGTGCAAAGTACAGACTTGCACATACAGTGTTCCAGGAAATCACCACCTGGTAGGGAAATGTGAAACCCAAGCACTAGTCTGCATGTCGATGACTGAAAAGTGTGTGCTCAGAGGAGCTAGACTGTTCTCCACAACCTAGTGAGAAGTTCGTCTATGTGGTGAGCAGAGCTGAAGCTCCCCAGACTCTTTGCCTTGAAGGAATGTCTCTTTCGTAAGTACGAATTTAGGCTGAACTGTGCTCATAAACCCTTTCTTTTTCTTCTGTAGTTGTCTGTGTTCTCTTTTGAAATGATGCTCATAGGAGATGGAAAGCTCAGGCCTGGAAGACAACAGGAGGCAGCTGCAGGCATGGATGGTCTCTACCCAGGCCTGGAGACATGACCATCCACAGGAAACGATCAGGCATCGGAAAACTCAGCCTGCACTATTTTGGCATTCGTCCACCATAGCATGTGAGGAAATTAAACAAACTAAACTTTCAGAAAGATTGAGAATAAAGGGTAGCAGGTAAAAGAGATAAAAGCCTGTTTCAGATTTCCAGACCTTCGGTGAGGAGGACCTGGGATGGGCAGGACTGGATGCAACAAATAATTACCAGGGCAGACATGATTTTCAGGAAAAAAAAAAAGAGAGATTGGCTTTGGTGGCAGACAACATCTAGGGGATTAAGGAAAGGGAGTAGCTGACACCGTCTCAGAGAGTTTCGAGCCTGCTTTGCTATGGATCTGTGGTGCCACTAACTGAATAGAGGGACTTTGTGAAGGGGGTCACCTGGCACCTGTCTGCTTCTGCTCTCTGAGGTGATGGAAACTCTCCTTTCCAACACAAAACGGTCACTCCAGTGTGTTGTCATGCCCCACTCCAAACTCATGAAGGCAGGTGTTAACTGATTTGCTGCTTCGGGTCTTTATATATTTTTTTCTGTGGGTTTACCTTTGATTTTCTAAGGAGTTTTATGTATTTTGTAAAGTAGCCATGCAGAGACAAATTATGTAGACTGGTGTGTGGAGGAGAAAATGAAATGAGAAGATAAGAGCTGCCAGCCACGATGCCAAAAACTAGAGAAAGGAGAGACATACTTCTATTTATGGAGCAGATATTTTCTTGAAAAATTTTTATAAATTGATTTTTTAAAGTTTGAAACCTTTCTCCCCATTATTCTTATTTTTTCTCTCCAATCAATGAATGCATCTCAGTTTGATTTTCTATAATCAGTGCCTTGCCATAAGCATTTTATGGCAATTTAAAGACCTGCAAATAAACACTTTAGTGCACCCAGGGGAATGGGTGCTTGAAGGTATTTGACGATGCATGTGATCAACTTTGTACAGGTTCCCATTTTGATGTAAACAAATCTTTTTTAAATTGAGCTATTTTTCAAATGGTGGGCTAATCCTTCTGGAAGCCCCTGTTCAGCCCCAAGCTCAGGTACAATGCCAGTTAGGCTTTACCTCTTCGGCTTTTTGACAACAATGGGCTCTTCCTTCAATGAGCACTGATCAGCTTCTGGGAACAATGAACTCACACACCATCAAGCAGTGTCAGGAGTCACTCAGTACTCCTTTTGACCTTGTCTTTCAAACGCTGATCCTTATTAACCATCAGGATGTGATGGGAGGTAGCTGAGACAACCCTCAGGAGCAGGGTGACCTCAAGTTGTGTCTTCTCTGAGACAATATAACCCCAAAGCTTCAGGGCTGTGAAGGTAGTGATTTAATAAATCATATGTTTAAACAACATAATGGCACATGGCTCTTTAAGGGGTCTTTGAAGCGCATTTCTAAATAATGGGGAAAATAATGAACACCTCTCACATATGTATTTAAATGACACATGCATTAGGAGGTGGTAGAGGTGGGGGCTTTCCTATTCCTGCATGATGATTTTTTTTTCCTGTTCTTTATCCTGCTTTCAGTTCATGCTTCAAAAAATGGTCACTGAATGAACAGACCTCTGGGCACTTTGAAAACAGGCCCTTCACCAACCTTTTGGAGAGCTCAAGCTGATACTGTGATGGAGGGAGAAGCAGGTAGTTCCTGCACCCACAACTCATCCCTCACCTGGCACTGAAAACATGTTCCCTTATTGAAGGCATGGCTCTCTACAGAGGAGGTAGCGTAGCAAGCTGCTCATGGGCAGTAACACTCAGGCACATATTCATTATCCGGATTATGTTCTAAGGAAAAGATTAGCTGGGCGGGATTACAGCACAGGAATGGCACATTTTGATTTAGATTAATTGATCAATTGAGATCATGGAAGGGAATAGTCTTATAGTGTCATGGTGGCTGTCGGCCTCTGGCTGTTGAAATCTTGTGTACTCATTTTTCCATGCCAGTTATGGGAAAAAATGGAAAAAGAGCTAGAAAGGCAAACATTGACCAGAGCCAGTCTGGGCCAAGATGGCACTGGATCTAACTTTCAGAGACCCTGAACCTTTTATACCTCGATTATAACACTTTAGCACACCAAGTAACATCAGTGCTGGAGCCAGGACAGATCCCACTCAGACCATATAAAGGAAGAAAAGAAGTGGTGCCTCAGTTCTGGGAAGAGACCCACCCATTTCTGGAAAACTAATGCATATGTTTCCCCCTCGTTATATTGCTCCCCTAATAGTCTCCCCACCCCAACTTGTCTAGAAAGAGAAGTTGATTTGTGAATTAGTCTCCTGCTTCTCAACTCCCTGCCCATTAAATTAATGCTCAGCTTCAGTGTTATTTTTGTCTTGGTGACACAGAATGAAGAAAGGACCCTTGGAAGGACAGATGGTCTTTCCAAGGGGCCTGGACAATCAAAGCTGGTAATAGCAAGAATAACTCCAGGTCATTTTGTAGTGCATAAGGCTCCCTCTACCACTTCTTTGCCTTTGCTATTGAGTCCACAAGTTTTTCCCTACCATCACTGGGTTGCTGGTGATGACATAGTCTTATGCTGGTCTTGCTAGTAGCAAGTCTACTCCACTCTTCCCATATTTCCTATCTCCTACTCCACCCTGAAGTTACCTTGCCTAGGCAGGAGCACCTTAGGACTTTCATTGGCCCTAGTCAACATGGTCCCTATGGGCATTTCTTCCAAAAAAATATAAATTATATTTTACAACTGCATTTCTATAAAGGCTGAATTCAGTTATACATTCATTATAATTATGTTCATCTTTTCTTCTGCTTTTAAAACACTTGAAATTAAAAACTTTCATGGGCTCCTGAAAGTACCCTGGGTGCTGGCCTGAGTCCTCTTGTCCTAATGGCTAAGTCAGATCTGTACCTTAGAGGCCTTTTCTGGGTCCCTAGCCCAGTTAGGCAACCTTTCTCGGTTATCCTCATAAACTTCCCTCTAAGACTGTCACACCACTAAACTGGGCAATACTTGAGAAGAAAGAACTAGGCTTTAGTCATGGTGATCCCATACAAATCTCAGGGCCTACCCAAAATGTGGCCACTCCTTCCATTCACATTGTGCTGGGTGACTGAGGAAGACAGCTGTGAGGTGCGGTCCTGAAGGGCTGGCCACAGCAAAGAAGGCACTGACCAAGACTGGTCAGCAGAGATAGTACCTGTGGAGTGAGTGGGAGGGAAGGTTTTGGGGATTTGCCTGGCCTGTTTCACCCATTTTCTGGAGGCCTGGCCTGCCCTGACCACAGGTTGTGACAGAGCAATGGCAGTGGTCAAAGCTGCCTGGGATCCAGTCAGACAGAAGGCTCAGTGGAGGTGGTGCCTTCGCACTCATGGAGGGCACCTTTCGAAACACAGCAAAACACCCTGCCTGTGAGGAGGGCTCTGCGTGCTCCCAGAAAACACAGAAACAGAAACATAATACATAAACTTGGGTAATTTCAGAAGAATATTTTGGGGTCAGTGTGGCCGGAGGGGAGAATTTAATTGCAAAGCTCCTATGTCTTAAGTGCCTGAGGCTAGAAATTGGAGCCGTGGAGGCTGAGAGACTCAAAGGTCAGCCACAAGCAGGAATTGACAGTTGAGGGTATAGGAAGATCTGCAGAGGACTGAGGTTAAAATGCTGGGGATGGGGGCACTTTAGGTGTGTGCCTTGAACTCAGGTTACTGCTTTGAATGGCCTCCAAGGTGAGTGATGGTCTGCATTGCATTTCAAACTGTGTTCAATACAAAAATTAGAAGCCCAGTAAAGTATTGTGCCAACAACCTCCTAGAATATCATTTGGTATAACAGAAAAAGAAGTTTAAGATATGGTCCCTATCATAAAATAGCTTGGAATCCAAACTAGGCAAGACAGGTCATGTGCAAATCTTTCATGGATACGACAGAGCAGAGTCAAAAGGCAAACTGACATCACAAGGGGCAAAAAGCAGGTGAGCAAGTGAAGCAAGAGTGTCTGGCCCCACTGCACAGATGGGCTGGTCACTGAGCTTCTTTCCCCAGCTGACCTCACCAAAGGGTGCAAAGCTGGGACTATCTAAGGTATGATTCCTAAATGTGTATCTTAAGAACTTGTCTCATTTCTGAGCCCCAAATCCATTTCAATCAAACATTGGGACATGATTTTCATGAAAGGGCTCAAATCCTGTCCCCTAGAATCCATTCCCCACCCCTACAATCCTTCTGATGTCCCAACAGCTATTCATGGAACCATCATTATTCAATCAGAATCCATTTTTCAGAATTTTCCAAGACTCCACTCTTTCCCTTGTGCTCTGGTTTAATTGGTACTGCAGCCTCGCAGATTCTTCTGTCACGGTCTCAATTGAGTCAGATCCTGTCTTGTCTTTTCTGTTCATGGGCTACCCCCTTAATTTCATCAACTATAACCTTTTCATGAACCATTGAAATACTCTCCCAATTGTTTCCTATTAGAATTATTTCAACGTATGCACTGGCATTGGAATGATTTAATCTACACTGTCCCACTCCAGTATCTCTAGAAGCTTTTTATTGTCTCCTAAATAGTCTTCAATGAGGCATTCTAGAGAAGTGGTTAAGAAGAAAGGGTTTGGTGTCAAACAGACTTAGTTTGAGCCCTGATTCTATCATTTATTAATTGTGTGACATTTGCTGAGTTAACCACTCTAACCCTGATCATTAAAATATGGGTAATAATTGTATCTACGTCACGGTATTACCGAAAAGATAATAGATACAAAGCACTTAGCACAGTGCCTAGTGCGTATAAGTGCTGAATAAGGGAACTATTATTAGAGCTATTATGATATTTCTGTTTCTCATCAATCTGACCACATCTATATTTAAAAAAATAGCTGACATTAATTCCCCTCTGCTTGCCTCTGTGCCTAACAAGGGAGATTCTTCACTTGGATCTTACAAGGTTCTGCTGCCCTGGGGCTGGCATCCAGGATGGAGCAGGGGCAACAAGGATTCAGTACTAACTACCTGCTCAGCACAACCCACCCATACCTACTCCATGTTTCCTGAGCCATGGATTCAGGGTCCTCCTTCAGTCCCTGATTAGCTCTGATTCTTTCTTCAGCACCTGGCTCTTTTTCTGGATATCCATCAGATAGGCTGTTCTTGAAAACCATCTTCATTGGTGGCCTGGCGTTTCCTCTGCTCCCAACAGAAAGGCCCGTGCAGGCTGGAAACCCTGACACCTGCCAAATTCTGAGTATGAGGCAACAAATTAGAGCAGTTAAAGTCATGGTCACTGCAATCAGATAAACCTAGGTCTCATTTCTGAGCCCATTGTGATCTTGGATGATTTATTTAACCTCTTACTTCCTTGTTTATAACATAGGGAGAGTCATATTGTCTAATACCATATTCCCCTTAAAGCAAGGCCTGCTAAATATACAGGAAGTTTATTTAGCAATGTGACTGTAGGCAGAAGGGACACATGGCACAGGGAGCAAAATAGGGTAGAAGGGACAAGGAGGAGTTTTGAGTTGGATCTGTGAAACCCAACTTTGGGTTGGGTTGAGGTGGCACTCAACCCAACTGAAATTGCGAAGGAGAATTACAAAATCCAAACCAGAACTGACTACACAGGGAAACAATAGGAGAAGTGTTTATCCATCATTTTTAGTTACCTTTTGGTCAAGGGCAACCTCACTGGCTGTTAATGGCTGGCATTTCCAGGTCAGACTCAGGAATGTAGAACTGGGACTCAGAGAAACTTCAGGCAAGTAGTGAGAGATGTTTGGGGAGGCTAAGATGCGGTGCTATCAGGCTGTGCCTAAGCAAAGGTCCGGCAGGCCATTGTGTGGCATGCCCTGCAGAAGGGGCTTGAGTAAGAAGAGATGGACCCCAAAGATAATTCTGTACACGTATCTACATCCCAGAGGTGTTAGGCTGGTTGGTGACGTGGGCTGTGAAAGAATTCACAAAGAGAAGAAAGTACAGAGAATAAAGGTTTCTGTTTTTACTTTCTCAAGGGGAAGAAAAGGGTAGGTGTGGAGACGTGCACCACCACCAGCCCTAAGGGGTGTCCAACCTGTGGCCCATGAGCTGCATGCAGCTCAGAATGCTGTGAATACGGCCCAACACAAAATCATCAATTTACTTAAAACATTATGAGATTTTTTGTGATTACATGTTGTAATGCATTTAATGTGTGGTTCAAGACAATTCTTCTTCTTCCAGTGTGGCCCAGAGACACCAAAAGGTTGGACACCCCTGGAGGGCTTTGAGTTTTTACTGGGTGATGGGGTGGTCATAGAACAGGATGTTTCAGTTGGGCTGCAACCTGTTTCGATGTTATCTTTGGGTTCCGGGTCTGGTGGTCGCTGTGGTCTGGTATGTCCTGTTTTGTAAGTTCCTGGAGCCTTTGCACATTCAGGGCACATCCAGTAATTTTCTAGTCCTAAAGATAAAGGCTCATAAAACAATTAGGGTCAGTCATGCTTTATGGGGTCCATCCAGCTTTGGGAAAGAGGGCCTGAGAAAGAGGCTTTTGTCCTATTAAGAGGTACATAGGTTTTACATCAAATTAGAATAAAATTCAAAGTCCCTGACCTCCGCCACCAAGTCTGTACATGGTCTGGTCCTGGGCTACCTCGCAGCCTTCGTTTCCTCCACTCCCACTTTGGCTCATTCTTCTCCAGCTACGCCCTGCTGCACACTCTGAAACAAAACACTCTGAGCTCGTTTGAGCCTCAGGGCCATTGCCCTTACCATTGTTTCTAATGTTCTTTCCTCAGATATATGTGTGGATTTTCCCTCCCTTTATCCAGGTCTTTGCCAAATATCACCCCCTTGAAGAGGCCTTCCCTGATCACACCACCTAAAATAGCACCCCTACTGCTATAATTAGGTGTATCTCTTCACCATTGCCCATACCATTCACTACTCCTGAAATTATATTGTATGAACTTATTTGTTATTATCTATATCCCTTTTTTAAAATAAACACTCTCTAAAGAAAAGAGCTTTGTCTATTTTTTCATTGTTCCATGTCCAATGCCTAGAACACTATCTGGTAGATAGTAAGTAACCAAAAAGTGTTTGTTACGCAAATGAACAAACAAACAAATGAGTGAATGATAAGTACTATCACCACAGCATTTCCTTTTGGATATAGCCATGTGGACAAATCACCACGGTCTCCCGACCCTGCAGGGGCCGTTCCACAGGGACTCATCCTCTACCTCCCACTGGAGACCCTGTCCTGACCGGACTTGGTCCCTGTGCTCCTGAAGACCTGCAACACCTTTCAGCAGATTTGCTTAAGTTGTAACAGGTACTGCAGACAGAAGCCACCTTCCATCTTGCTTTGTCACACATACAAGTTTTCCTTTAGAGATAAAGTTAATTTTAGACAGTATAATGCTTCACACTGCTAGGCCAAAGTGATCATTATTCAATTTGTATATAAAAATATGTAATAATCTAAGCAGAACCAACTGGTGCCATAGGTTCCAGTGAATATACGTATTTTGGTACATGTCCATGCGCTTATGAATGTACACATAAAAACACACATACCCCTGCTCAGCTCTCCTCACAAAACTGCCCTTACCCCTACCTACCAGTGTTTCTTTGTCCTCTATGGCCTGTCAGTACACAATAGTTTTTAAAGCAAAAGTTTATGAGATGTTGGGTAATATGATACTGGATCTCTGGAGTGGTCTGGTGCTTAGAAGGTTGATGTGAATTCCTGGCTACTGGGGCAACATACATTCCAAGGTCATCTTTCCCTTTCAACTTGGGTACTGAAGAGGTGCTATGGCCTGAATGTTTGTGCAGCCCCCCCCTCCACCCACCACAGCCCAAATTCATATGTTGAAATCTTAACCTACAAAGATAATGGTATTAGGAGGTGTGAATTTTGGAGGTGATTAGGTCATGAGGGTGGAAACTTCATGAATGGCATTAGTGCCACATTAAGCAGACTCCCAAGAAAGCCTTAGCCCCTCCTATCATGTGAGGACACAGCAAAAGACACTGGGTTCATGAACCAGGAAGAGGAGTTTCTCTGGACCATGTTGGTGCCTTGATCTTGGATTTTCCAGCCTATAGAGATGTGAGAAATAAATTTATTTTATTTGCAAGCTACTCAGTCAGTGGTGTTTTGTTATGGTAGCCTAAAAAGACTATGACAGAGGCTTCCTTCTCATTATGTTGGCCAGCTATGTCCAAGTTTCATCTATTCTGAGTAACAGTGTGGGAACTCAACAAAAACTCTGCATATTTGTAATATTTAAAGTATCGTAACCTGGGAGATGTGTTCTGATTTCTTCTATTTCTATACTCTCCCACCATCCAATTTGCCTTAGAGGACTTGTCTAGTCTTTTGGGTTGATAGCTGTGGAAGTGGTAGGAGGTAGTAGTGGTGGTAGTGGAGGGAGAGGTAAAAGTGGCAGTGGAGGTGAAGGTGGCAGTGGAGGTGGAGATGGTGGCAGAGGTGGAGGCAGTGGTGATGGTAAAGATAGATGTTGGAGATGGTGGCTAGGGTGATGGTGGTAGAAGTGGTAGAGTTGATGGTGGTGGAGGCAGAGGTGATGGTGGAGATAGACGTGGTAATTTTGATATTCAAGGGATGGGTGGTCAACATGTTCAAAATGAAAACACCTCTTGTCTGATATATAGTGTATTGCCCCCTAAAAAATAGCTATCCCTTTTATAGTAATTGGGAGTTTCCTGAATATCAAAATGTTACTATCTTATTTATCAATTAGTTTCTCTGCCTGAACACTTGCCTATTCTTTCTATTCTATTTTTAAAATATTGCTTCAAAATGTCACATTTTGATAAGCAATTATAATTTTAATAAGATTTATGTTCTCTGTTTTTATTATAAGCAATGAAGGATCATTTTAGAAAATTTGAGGAAACAAGAGGTTCTAGAAAAGAAAATAAATAAACAGGTAGACAGAACTACTCAGAGATCATCACTATTTATATATTGCTACATGTTTTTCCATTAGTTCATGCTTCCTCTCTCCCTCCTCTCTTTCTTTTTTCTATCATGTTTTTATCTTTATATTATTACACTGAAATTACATATCATGTTTATATAAAATCATAGATACGAAGCAAGTTTATATAGTAACATTTTTGCATGTCACTAAAAATTTCTTCAAAATGTTTTTAAGGTATGAATAACATTATATCACAGCGATAGCCTATTATGTATTTATAAGGTTGAGTATTGAGGTTATTTCTAATTTATTTTTCTTATGGAAAGGTCATTTTTCCCAGGGCCATCTGAGAGTTGTACTTCAGGCAGGCACACACAGTGCTCTAGCCACTTCTGTACACATAGTTATGCATATGTGATCAGAGGGGGTGTGAATGGAAAGCAGAATCGCTGCCTCTGGGGAATTTTCATCCAGTTCGAGAGAGAGATTGAAATGAAGCCATAACATTTATAAACTATCATATCATCAAGTGAGGACTACTGTATGGTGGAGCCATAGTAAAAAGGTGGCACCTGGGGAAGGATCAAGATCAAAGTTAATGGATAACACTTGGGAGTCTAGAAGGGATGTCAGGGACCATGGTTTATCCCACAATATCCAAGGCCAGGCACAAGCTGAGCTGTAATTTACTGCAACGGTACATGTGTAAAGGAAGGTGTATTTTTAAACTAAACTTTGAAAGGCAATGAGGGGCACGAATTAGCAAAGAGAATGGGAGACAACATTTTAGACAAGGGACATGGTACATAAGTTATGAAAGAAAATCATATGCAGGGCTTCAGAAGTCAATAAGCTTGCCCACAGTGGAAGGGAGCTGTGAGGAATAGGAGGCATGGGACTGGTGAGGCTGGAGGCAAAAGGGGACAAGAGACCCCGAAGACCCTTGAGATGGAAGATGATATGACAAAAGCATGGCCTAAGGAAGATTATACTGGCATCTGTGCTGGATGTGTTGGAGTTGGCAGACCCTGGAGACATCTGCATGAAAGGTGCTGAATTAAATCAGGCATGAGCTGACGAGGGCTGGATATGGAATGGTGGCAGTTTCACTAAAACAGAAATGAAAGGCAGGAGAAATATTTTACCAGAAGAGAAGGCTCAATGTGTAATGGGCTGATTAGGTAATGGGGAGTGAAAGAAAGAACACTTACAATTGGTTCCATTGGGTTGACTCTATGGGATAGAGCCCTATTGGTTGGAGGGGGTGAAAAGACTCATTCCTTTGCCTCTCCTTCTATCACTTGAGTCCCCTACACCTCACAGCCTCTGTGACCCTGTGATGGAGAAGAGGGAATGGTTGTGCAAACCACCATTAAGTGCTGGTGAAAATCTCTCATAGGACAGACAGGTACTTAAGGTCTTCAGCACATGCATTCTTATTCTGACCAGCCCGTCTCCTTTTCCTAGGACAGAAAGTAGAAACTCATTTTTTTGTTGTTGCTGTTGACTTTGACTGCTTATGTTCTTGACCTTCACTTTCTTTGGTCTATAGGGCCCTGATCTCACTTCTGATATCTCCCACTGCCAGATGGTATGTCTGGTGCTTCTGAACCAGGGCAGTGGCTGAAGTACAATTTATTTGATGGTAGCACTTCTGCAAGAGAGGCTCAAACCTATTCCTTCCAAAGCTCATTGATGATGATGATGATGATGATGGTGATAATTTTAGTACTATTGTTATTCCTAACTTTTATTGAGAATAGTTTACATTCCTGTCTCCTGTATACATTAACGTCTTCAATGTTAATATTATTCTTTCTGTTTTACAGAAAGGAAATAGTGATTCAGGGGAATAATATTCATCTGAGGTCACACAACTGGTAAGAGTTAGAACTAGGAATTGATAGTAAATCTGTTTGATAACAGTCTTGGTTTTGTTTGTTTGTTTGTTTTAACTGCATCACAGGGCCTTAAAAGTTGACTAAGCCTATAATGGAAAAGGTACCAGGGACCCCAGGATGTTGTTAACTTAGCTAAGCAGCTGTGACCAGTTCATCTCACAAATATGTTGTTCTTTGCTGCCCCATTCATAAGTCCTGGAACTAAGAGGCACTGAGAACACAGGCTGAAAACTGGAGAATCTGTCTCTTCTCTTTCCTATGTCAGAACCATTGGAGACATTGATCTCCAGATACAAATGGTTTATCATTTTTATAATGGCTTCTTTTTGTTCTATGTGTTGTACCAGCTAATTTCTTTAGGAAATCTTGGTGAAATCCTGCATTTGCACCATCTATCGTGTTTAACTAGCTTCATTTCTGATGTGAAAAATTGAGATCTCTTGGAATCTTCAAAGCACAACAAGGTCTAGAATCAGAATAGTTTAATGGAATGCCAAAGTAGGAGGTGAGTCCTGAGAGGGGCCTAACACCAGAGGCTTTCCCTCAGGTCTCCATTATTAATGAAATGTATATTGTCATGGTGATGGGAGAATACTTGGAATTGGGGCAAGACTTGATAAAATATGTTAACACCAGGAGCTATAAAATCTATGCGACAGTCTGTATCTTGTGATAAGCATGGGACGTCACATCATTTTCTCCATGACATGTCTCAGACATTATAAGGTCAATATAATATCCTAGGATTATTTGAATCAGATGTCTCTCTGCCTCCCCTACACTGGCCTGGACCCGAAGAGGCCACAGTCCGTGCAAGGGATTCTAATACCTGTTGTTGGTAATAACCAAAATCTATGTAAATTATCTACAAAATCCAAATAGAAGGCACATTGAAGAAGGTGAAAATGTTTGTGTTGATATACCCTTTGTTTCTATACAACCTTTTTTTATGCTTTTATAAAATGTGCTCTTATATCCCCTTTGCTCCCCTCCCTACAGAGAAAAAAGTGTAGCTATATTAAGTATTATATAAACATAGATCACAAGAGTTAGTTGGATGATAAGCATAAGTTTTGGTTTGCTCAAGATAGGCATCATTTATACCTTTTGTCCTGGTATAATTGTTAAGAGTGGCTTCTTTCAGTAAAACAAGTGTCTAGATTTGGATGCTGTATGGTTACCTTGTTGAACTGGTGTTGTGGTTATGGGATGTGCCTGGGAAGGTTTGGTGCATGAACAAAAAAGGGTACTGTTGAAGGCACTTCACAAGGTTTTGTGAAGCCTGTGAGCAACACTCATGACAAAGTGAAGTGGCCCATAGGAGATGACCTGGTGGCCAACTCCACATGACTCCAGGGACCCAGGAAGCCACAACCACCCAGAAGCTGAATAAAATTTTAAAATATGCTAATAATTTCAAGGAATAAGGGCTTGATAAAAGGCCATTTCCCAGCAGAAAGAAAAACATAGGCAAATACATATGGTTAGAACATTTGGAAATATGAGTGTCCAGGTAGTTTGTCTCTAGAATAGGATGTAGATATAAGATGTACTAGGGGTTGACTTTAGAAATGTATATTATGGCCAGAGTGTGGAGGATCTTGAGTGGAAGGTAAGGGCTTATGATTTATTTTAATACCTTTTGGGGTACCAGTTAATATATTTTAAAGAGAAGAAGGGTAAGAGTTGTATATTTGGAGGATTAATAACAAGAAGAAGATATAAACAATAACTAGTTGACTATTGAAAATTGCTCCTGAGATAGTAAGATAAAAAAAATCTTCAAATGTTTGCATTATTAAATAGAAAGACTGAGGCAGAATTGGTAGGCACAAAATAGACAGGGGGAAGTTAAGAATAGTATAAGAAATGGAGAAACCAAAGAACTTATATGTACAACCCATGGACATGAACTGAGAGGGGGGATGCTGGAAGGTGGGGAGAGTGCAGGGCAGAGGGGGATAAAGGGGAGAAAAAGTTGGGACAACTGTAATAGCATAATCAATAAAATACACTTAAAAATGCAAAAAAAAGGAGAAAGTTAATGAAAAAGAATAAACAGATAAAATAGTCAACTCAACAGATTAGAAACAAACCCATTTCAAAGGAGAAATGGAAAAGAAAGAAAACAACAATAAAAATATATTCAAGAGATAGTCTTTTGAGAAAAATAATTTATTTTTTTACATTTGTAAGTAAGAAATAAAAAATACAAATATGTAAAATTTACAATGAGAAGAGGGATATTAGATCAGTATAAAGAACATTTTAAAATCCATGAACAAGACTATACTTGTTAATGGTAATACATTTGAAGTTCTTAATGAAATTGATGGTTTGCTGGAGAGAGTAAAATACTAAATTTAGGTTAAAGTGAAAGGAAGAGAAATGCTAATAACTCACTTTCAAAATTCTTCTCCCTTCAAAAAAAATCAGTTTTACATTATTTTATAGTTGTCTTCTGTAAATTCTTCAAGCAAAAATTTCCATAGCATGTAATTGATTAGTCCATCTAGAAAAACAGAATTCTGAATTTATTTTAAGAAGCAAGCATTACCATGATACTAAAACTTGATGCCACCCTCACAAAATGAAATAGAGCAGAATACTGGCAGGACAATCTGAGTTATAAATATTGATGTAGAAATCTAAAACAAAAGATCAGCAAATCATATTCATAAGTATATTAAAAAAGTATAGCATCATAAAAAAGTACAGTTTATCTCAAGATTGTAACGCAATAAATATGACCATTCAAGAACTTAAGCCTTAACAGAACTCATTTGAATTAATAAGAAAGACCCTAAAAATCCTAGTAAAAAAATGAGCAGGATATGAATGGACAATTCACATAAAAAAATAAAAATGGCTGATAAGCATATGAAAAACTATTAACCCTGTTAGTTATCAAAGAAATGCAAATGAAGCATCATTTTTTGTAAATCAAATTAGCAAAGCTTAAAAATAAATAATAGTAACACAAATGCCAATAAACATGAAAATATGTTCAGCCTCATTAAATTGGGAAAATGCAAATTAAAACCACAATGAAATGCCATTTTATACGCACTAGCTTGGCAAAAATGGAAAACTCTTTCAGTGTTTGAGAGGGTATTAGCAATTAGGAGCTCTGTAGCTCTGATAGGGCTGGACAACTTAAAAACAAGGTAATATTTCCTAGAAATACTGAATATGTTCACACCATTTGATACAACAATCCCACACCGGGGTGTATACCCTTAACTAGAGGTTGTCAAATGTTTTCACTTATACACCTAAGAGAATTCTGAAAAGCTATGAGCTGATTGCATAATTTTAAATTATCATCTAAGCTTTTCACTGGCAACAAATATAATTTTCTGTGTATTGACTTTAAATTAAAAAATATATGATCAAGTTCTTCTTTAATGGTTTAAGATTTTAATCACTTCTTTTGTCCTTAGACCTATATTTTTTATTCCATGTCTTCCTAAATAACCTTATCCAAATTCAATATAGTTTTATGCTTGAAATGCTTTAATTGATCATCCTCTCATACATCTTTAGAGCAAAAATACATGCATATATTGAATTTTTCAAAGATTTTCTATAAGACCATAGGGTTCTAAGTATCAAAAACTTCTCCTGGAATGAGTTATTATAGTTAGGAGTAATAAACAATTAATTAAAGTGATGTATTAAATCAATAAACAATTGATTAAAGTGATGGATAAATCACAAATTTTGTTAGATAATTACTAATTATGAAATTAAAATTTTATTGGAATTGTATATTTTATTGAAATGGTTAGAATTTTTCAATCAGTTTTATGTATCTAAGGATACTTTTTTTTACAGCTTGAATGAGACAGAATATAGCATCAATTTTATTCCTATTCATTGTTTTTACAGACACAAGTGGTGTGAATCCTTGTTCTTGCAAATAAACAGAGGAATAGGAGGAATTTC
>PVKM010027057.1:0-18982 GCA_004027735.1 Carollia perspicillata | reverse complement strand
TTACACACAGCACCCTCCACTCCCTCAGGCAATCCCCCCACCATTGTTCATGTCCATGGATCATGCATATAAGTTCTTTGGCTACTCCGTTTCCTAGACTGTACTTTACATGCCCTTGGCTATTCTGTGCCTACCTATTTTGTGGGGGGACTCCACTCACAGCACCCACCCCCCATCCACCACAGATGAGAATAAATCTACCAAGACATGATCTGCCTGGGGAGGAAAGGTGGCCAATCCAGGAGCCAGTTCCTCAATGGGCTTTTACTGGGTTTAATTTGCATAGGAATATAAAGTATTCCTTTGCAATCATTGTCATTGTCAAGCAGTAATGATTAAACAATAGATAACATTCAAAGAACAATGAGGGCTTATTCTGAGTCAGGGTCAGATAGCTAAAGGGCCATAAAACTTTGGGGAAACAAACTCATTTCATGCTTGGACCATTCTCATTTAAATTGAGGGTATTAGCAAAGTAGGTTTCATAGGATTTTATATTCTTTCTTAAGCTGATCACCCCAGGGAGTCCGCCCTTTCCAGCATAGGGCAGCACCCACCTCTGACATTGTTTCAGGCTTAAGGCATTGTTTCAGGCTTGAGTCAGGTAGGGGAAGTAAGGCAGCCAAGGGATTAGGAGACTCCTTGCAGACAGAATGAGGACTCAGGCTATGTCAAAGCCAAGGGGTGAGGGTCCATCACCCCCTTTTTTCATAGCCCCTCAAGTCCTTCCCCGAGGTTCCCTTTGCAACCACACCTGTCTTAGGTCGTTCATCCCTTGAGGAATCTTACTGGTCATTGGCTAACCAGTTATCCACCCGGGGCCAAGCAGGGTGATGTAAAAGGGGGCAGAGGCAGCACCCCTGCCAGAAAGATAAGCTTTGTCTCCTTAGTGGCTTATGGTCCCAAGGACTTTTTACTCAGCCTTAGCCATGGGGCTTATAGCTTCTGAAAACAGGCAGGGCAGTTCCCAACACTATTTGTACTTCTTAATCCCCTCAACTCTTCATTCATTCTTCCCCACACCCCTCATATCTGGTAACTATCAAACTGTTCTACATATCCATGATTTCTTCTTGTTCTGATTGGTTGTTTTTTGCTTCCTTATGTTCCAAATCATTGATTTGATTCTCAGCTTCATCCAGTCCAATGTCGTTTCCCTGCAAATTGTTCTTTGTCAATTACTGTATCCTTCCTTTCTCACTAGATCTTATTTATGCTGCCAAGTCTTAGTTCCCTGAGCATCCTTACATCCAGTGTTTTGAACTCTGCATCTGATAGATTACTTATCTCCATTTTGTTCAGCTTTTTTTCTGGAGTTTTGATATGCTTTTTCATTTGGGCCATGCTCCTTTGTATTCTTGTTTAGGCAACTTCCTTGTGTTTGTTTCTATGTATTAGGTAGAGTTGGTATGACTCCATGTTTTGGTAGTGTGGCCTAATGTAATAGGTGTCCTGTAGAGTCCAGTGGCATAGCTTCCCCTTTTTAACCAAGCTGGGTGCTTGAGGCACGCTCTTCACATGGCTGAGTATACCCTCCTCTTGTAGTTGAGATTTGGTTGCTGTTGGCAGATCAACAGGGAGAGATTTATCCAGGCCAGTCAGCTGAAAGGATTGGGTATGTCCATTGACCACCAACCTTGGCTGTCTGTGGAGGACCAGCTGGGCCAGAGTGGGGAGGTGGTACTCCACATGGTCTTTAGCTGTCCACTGGGTGCACTGGAGCTGGGGTTTCCCAGGTAGTGCAGGCTGACATCAGCCCCCACCTGTGTTTTGCCTGGGGCCACCCTGCCTGAGCTATAAAGCAATCTGAAATGGCTGCTGCTTGTGCCGTGCTTGAAGATTACCTGGTGAAGGCCAGCTGTGAATCTAGGCTGAATGCTGCTAGTGCCAGGCCTGGAGCCCACTGAAGCCAGCTGTAGCTTATTTGATGGGATTTAGGATGTTGTGAAGCATGAGCCAAGACTAGCCATTCATATGGAAAACTGGTTTGGGTAGACCTGTAAGTTGGATGGCACAGAGTCTCTGGGGATCTCTAAGTTGGGTAGTTCAGCAAGGTTAGTGGAGTCTGAGACATGGCACCAGCTTGCCGGCTCTGTGGGGAGACAGTTTAGAAAAAGGACAAGGGCCTCTGCTTGTCTTGATGCCAGACACTTCAGTTTCTCCCTGTGTACCACTGGTGCCTTTCAAGCTGCTACCCTGGTGCTGGAGCTCAGAGGGAGTGAATCTATTTATGGGTTCTTTAAGAGGAACTGCTGGGGGCTCCAGCAGTGGGGCCACATCACCTCAATTCCTGCTGGGTTTTGCAGCCAGAAGCTGTGGGGATTTCTCTTCCTGGCACTGAAACCCTAGACGGGGGTCCTGGTGTGGGTTTCAGACTCCTTGCTCCTGAGCTATCCCTCCTGAATTTTTATTCAACACATGTGGGTGAGAGACCAGCCTGTTTAATGTCTGTACCTCTCATACCAGTCTGGATGGATGTGGTTTATTTAATTCTGGAGTTTTCAGACTTCCATTCAACTCAGTTTCTGACAGTTCTGAGTGATGGTTGTTCTATATTTTAGTTGTGATTTTGATGTGGTTTTGCAGAGGAGAGCCATGTGTGTCTATACTGCCATCTTGACCAGAAATCTCCTCTAGTTCTTATAGATGTAGGGTTAGGTTGTTTATTTGAGATTTTTCTATCTTCTTCAGGTAGGCCCTTATTGCTATGAATTTCGCTCTCAGGACTTCCTTTGCTGTGTCCCATAGGTTTTGGGTTATTGTGCATTCATTTTAATTTGTTTTCAGGTAATTTTTAATTTCTTCCTTGAGTTCATTGTTAACCCATTTATTATTTTAACAACATGTTATTCAGTCTCCATGTGTTTGAATGCTTTTTAGTTTTTTTCATTGAGGTTGATTTCTAGTTTCTAGCCATTGCGACCTGTGAAGATGCTTTCAGTTTTCAATTTTCTTGAATTTGTTGAGGCCCGTTTTGTGTCGTACAATGTGGTCTATCTTTGAAAATGATCTATCTTTGAAAAGAATGTACATTTTGCTTCTTTGTGATGAGATACTCTATAGATATCAATTAAGTCCATTTAATCTAGGGTGTTGTTCATTGCCACAATATCCTTGTTGATTTTTTATTTGGATGATCTGTCTATTGTTGACAATGTTGTGTTAAAATCCCCTATAATGACTGTATTGCTGTCAGTTTCCTTTCTAAAGTCCTCCTAGATTTTCCTTATGTACTTAGGTGCTTCTATGTTGGATGTATGAGTTTACAAAGGTTACATCTTCTTGTTGGACAACTCCCTTAAATATTGTATAGTGACCTTCTTTGTTTCTTATTATAACCTTCATTTTGAAGTCTATTTTGTCTGATATAAGTATTGCTACCCCAGCTTTTTTTTTCACGTTCATTCACTGGGAATATTTTTTTTAATCCCTTCACTTTCAGCCTATATAGATCTTTTGTTCTGAGGTGGGTCTCTTGTAGGCAGCATATGTGTAGGTCATGATTTCTTATCCATTCAGCTATTTTATGTCTTTTGATTGGAGAGTTTAATGCATTTACATTTAAGGTTCTTATTGGTAGGTATTTATTTATTGCTTTTTTTAAAAAAAATATTTGTGCCTCTGTTCAGCGCTCTCTTTTTCTTCATCTACTTAAAGTAGTCCCTTTGGCATCTCTTGCAATGCTGGTTTGGTGGAAATGTACTTTTTTTTGTTTGTTTGGGAAGCTCCTTATTTGGCCTTCCATTTTAAATGAGAGCCTTCCTGGGTAGAGTAGTCTTGGTTGCAGGTCTTTGCTTTTCATTACTTGGAATATTTCATGCCATTCTCTTCTAAATTGTAGTGTTTCTGTTGAAAAGTCAACTGATAGCCTTATTGGAGCACACGTGTATGTTACTAGCTGTTTCTCCCTTTTGGCCTTTAAGATTCTCTTTGTCTTTAAGTTTTACCATTTAATTATGATGTGTCTTGGTGTTGGAGTATTTGGGTTCATATTGATTGGGACTCTCTGTGCTTCCTGAACTTGCATGACTTTCCCCCTCACCAAGTTAGACATGTTTTCTGTCATTATTTTTCAAACAGGTTTTCTATCCCTTGCTCCTTTTCTTTTCCTTTGGGTATCCACATGATGTGACTATTGTCACATTTTATGTTGTTCTGCAGCTTTCTTAAACTGCTTTCATTCCTTTTTCATTTTGTTGCTCTGACTAGGTGTTTTTTTTTTTCTACCTTGTCTTCTACCTTGCTGATTCAATCCTCTGCTTCACAAACCTGCTTATAATTCCTTCTAGTGTATTCCTCATTTCATAGATTGTATTCTTCATTCCCTCCTGGTTTTTATTCATAGTTTCTACGTCCTTTTTCATGCTCATGTAGTTCCACTGAGTTCCTTATAGTTCTCACTGAGTTCCTGGAACATCCTTATAACCATTACCTTGAACTCTATGTCTGATAAATTGCTTGCCTCAATTTCATTTAGCACTCTTTATGGGAATTCCTCCTTACCTTTCAACTGGGGATTGTTTGTTTGTCTCCCCATTTTTGGTGACTCTTTTTGTTGACTCTTCTAGGTGACTCTGCACATTAGATTGATCTGCTTTGACTCCTTGTCTTTGTGGGATGGCCTTCTGTGGTAGGAGTCCTGTGAGACTCAGTGGTGCACTCTCCTTGAACTCCTGAGATGGATACTCTAGGTATGTCCATTATGCAGTTTATGTGGATTCTCTTGATGTAATTGTGTTTTGGTCATTGTTGGCTTGTTCATTGTTGGGTTCTTTCCTCTGGCTGACTGACTGAGAATCACAACCTCCACCACATCTTGTATGCTGCCATACAGGAGCTGCCAGAAGAAAACAAAAACATCCCAGAAAACAAAAACCATACCAGCAAAAATACCCCCAACCACTCCATGATATCAACAACAAATGAGCTAAGATTAATAAAGGTGCAAAGAGAATATTATATGAAAGGAAAAAAGAATGTGAGGTGACTAACAGAAAGAAAAAATGATTTTGAGAGGGCATGCAGAAGAGAAATAATAAAAGAAGGAAGCAGGAACAAGGTGAATTAAAGGAAAAAAGAAAATTAACAACATAAATAAAATAGCAAGGGAACAGGGAAAATTTCAGGAAGAAAAGGAAAAAGTATAATATGAGGTTTGGAGGAAAAAACAGTGAAAAATAGGAAGCAAATTGAAAAAAAATAACCATTACAGTGATATCCATGACAAATGGGCAAAAATTAATAAAGGTAGAAAGAGAATAATATTATAAGAAAGAAAACAGAAAAAAAATGTTTGTAAAGGAAAGAAAAATGGTTTTGAGAGGATAGAGAGAAGAGAAATAATAAGTGTAAGGGATAGAAACCAAGCTAAGAAAGAGAAAATAAAATTAAAAATGAAAATGTGACAAGTCAGGGGGAAGGTGAAATGGAGTAGGACAGGGAAACAGTAAAATATGAGATTTAAAATTTAAAAAATAGTAAACAACTAGGGATAAAATTGAAGAAATGCAACAATCACCCCAATATCAATGATGACTGAGCAAATATTAATAAAGGTGAGATGACAAAAAAGATATTATAAGAAAGGAAAAAAGAATGTGAGATGATTAATGGAAAGAAAGATGGTTTTGAGAAGATGGAGGGAGGAAAATTAGTAAGAGTGAGGAATGGAAACAAGGCACAGAAAGGGCAAAATAAAAGTTAAAATAAAAATAAGAAAGGAAAGGAAGAAGGCAAAATGGAATAAGAGAGGGGAAGAGCATAATGTAAGATTTGAAATAAAAGTAAAATAAAAATAAAATAATATATATAAAATAAAAATAGTGAAATAATTGAAACAAAACTGAAGACAAAGAAACAATGTTAAAAAGCTTTGCAGGAGAAAAAAATAAATCAAATAATGTAAAAGAATGAGGTGGAATTCATTGCAGCACATTCTTATGTTTGTTGGCCTAATGTCTTGTCCTTCAGGATTCATCCCTGATGTCACCTGGTGGCCCATTCTACCTTTAGGCAGCTTGTTTGATGTTACAAATGATCCACAGTCTATGGCTGTCTCTTTCAGCCTTGGCTGGTCCTTGCTGTTTGGCCCTGCTGGCTTTTTATCAGCACAAGGCCCAGGGATGGTTCATCTAACGTCTGACTGCGTCAAATGTACCTCTTCCACCTGCCTCCAGAAGGGGCCTCTGTGTGATGAGGGTGGGATCCCTGGACCACCCCCCTGGGAGGAGCTATTCAGTCTTCAGGGAAGATGGTGTTCCCCAAAGGGGTGTGTTTCCCCACCCCTGTGCCAGATGTCTTGGTCTGTCCCAGATTATTTCCAATAATGTATAATTCCTGATGAATTAGCTGTCTGTTTCATGTGAGAGGCCTATCTGTGTAAAAGGGTCAGTTTTTTCTTGCTTGGCACTGATGGCAGTTCTGTGTGAGAGCCTAGGCTGGGCAGGCCCCCGAATAGCTCTTGCTGTGCCAATTCCTAATCGCTCTGCTGTGCTGTTTTCAGTGGAGTAGGAGGAGCCAGCCGAGTATCTGATAAAAAGTGTATAAAGGGAGCCTTTGGAGATTCTCTTTCTTTCCTCTGCAGATATGCGCCTGGCAGGGGATTCTCAAGCCTGCCCTTACTGTTCTGCTGAGTTTGCAGTCCTGCGGGTGCGGGGTGGGCATGCCATCCCCTTCTCAGAGGTCTGTACTCCATGGTTTGAGGGGCCCTATGTGTCTGCAAAGACTCTCAGGCACTCAGCTCTTGCTGATGTAGCTCCTAGCTCACTGCTGGTGTAGGAGGCTCAGACCCAAACCCTCCATTCTGCACACAGACCTCCACTCACCAGCCGCACTGGGTGGGACCCCACAATCCCCTCATCATGTAGCCTTCTACTCTTCCTGGCCAGCTGGGTTCAGTGGGCACAGACCACTCTTTCAATCTGGCCTCTTTGTTGGCAGGGCAGCTGTGTGTACACATAGGCTCCATGCACAGCTATGCCTTTGCTCCTCTCTTAAAGAAAAGTCCCTATGTGGCACCCACACTGCAGCTCCAAGCCACTGCCTGGCTTCTGTGCACTCATCTGCCCCAAAGGCAAGAAGTCTTTCTTGGTCAGGGCTGGCTCCAGCCTGCTGGCGTCTCTGACAATTTTAGGAGATAGACTTTCTCTCTTAGACTCCCCAGGTTGGTGCTGCAGCTATGGACGTGCTGCTTGCTGTGTGTGTGTAGCCTGAGTGTCCCAGACTCTGTGTATCCTTCCCGGTCTCTCCCAATTCTGGTGGGGGTTCCCTGTGCTAGACTGGGGATCCTGCTGTGGGTGGGGCAGGAGCTACTAAGCTGTGTTTTCTTTCTTCTGTTCTCTCCTCTGCTGCAGGTATTTCCCCTTCAACTTATTAAACCTCTTACTAGATGGTGCAAAGCTTTCTCTGTGCTCCTTGGCCTCAAAAATTCATATTAGCTAAGTTCCCATTGATTATTTAGGTCACTTGTCAAAAGATCAGCTGAAAATTTGTGCTGAGGCCTGAGCAAGTGGGTTCAACTTCCACCTACTCAGTGGCCATCTCCCCACCCCACCCCACCCCACCCTACCTCACCCCAAACTTCTTCAGTTAGAGTTTTTATGGAGACTTTATTATGTAGGCATGATTCATGAAATCATTGACCTCTGGTAATTAACTCAACCTTTAGTCCTTCTCCCTCCCCAGAGGTTAGTGTCGCATTGAAGGTGATTGAAATAGCAGAGGGGATGAACCGGTCGCCTGGCCTCTCCACCCTTTCCCTTTGCTAGTGTCCTTTATCTCCCCTTAGTGTCTAGTAGCAGTCCTTTTATGCCTAGAAGCTGTCTACCATAAAGTTGATGGCAACAACACACTGTGGTGAAGCCAGCTTATGGGAGTGGTGGACTGAAGAAAGAGCTCAGGTCTGCAATCGTACTCTGTTCCTGAGAGCATCATTGTGGGTGCCAGTTACAGAAATAATCCCCAGTGAACCTGTTTCAGGTCATTCATTCCTATGCTTTTTTTCAGATTTGTTCCTTCCACCATGCTAATGACTGCTAAAAGCCAAGGAAGATTGTCTTCTCTTGTGTTTTATTTCAGCTAAAGATTGAAGTATGCTCTAAGTAAGCCAGAGAAAGTTCAAACATTTGTTGACATTTTATTTTCAGAATATCAATTTCCCTCTGATTTGGGATCATGTCTGTCTATGTAAGTAGATCTTTCAGGATCCAGTGACCTAAGAAGGGCTGCTCATTGTGAGGTGGCGTCTCAGATCAGCCTTGCTGGCAGAGAATGGAATGCCCCAGTGATGGCAGCTGTGCTTGTCTACTTGCTTGGTCTGTACAATTTCTGCACATTTATCTGATGATTTATTGCAAGCCCAGCTGCTTTGCTTATTTTTTCAGTGCTTGAAATTAAAACAGATTCATTTGTAATTGAAGCTCAGAGAGAAATAATATTAAATATGACTTTCCCTCAGACATGGGGCAGAAGGTACAAGTTTATCTCATGATTTAAAGCCATTTGCAGACAGATGCATGGTTATTTAGAGTAGACCTCTGGATATTGGCTGGAATGCATTTTTAGCTGTAGGAGGTGCTTTCTCTTGGGACTTGAGCTTAAAAACAACTGTGTTTTTCTGATTAGCATAACCAGAACTAGTAATCCAGAAATAAAATGAGACTTTAAAACACATGTGCAGACATTCACGCCTACACACATTCATTCATGCTTTTACACACACGCATAGACAGAACTGTATGGATTTGGAAGTCGAGTTAAAAAGAACCAAGTGGAAATACTTCTAATAGAGAGAAATAAAAGGACCAGTTGAGGCTGAAAGAAAGGAGCCTGGAAAAGGTGGGAGGAAGCTCCAGAGATCCCTGTTCACAATGGCCTGGCAGCAGTTTTTACAATGACTTTGACCCCACAGTTGGGGCCAGACTGAAAAGTCCAAACAGGCCATTTTTTAAGGAGCAGCATTCAGTTTCTTCGTTCATCCACAACTTTCACTTGTTCATACATTTATTTGTTCATTTTGTCATTTTAACAGGTTTTTAATGAGAGACTTGGTTGTTTCTTCCTCTTTGCCAGCTCTGTGGTTGTGTCCGGGCAACACAAAGTTACTAGGGCCAAGTACCTGCTTTGTGTGAGTCTATGAGAAACAGACTTATAGTAAGTTATTTCTGGAGTGACCACATGCAAATAAAATAGACAAAGTGCTCTGGGACAGCAGAAGAATGAGTGGCCAGCAGCTTTATTAAAAAGAACAGTTAGGAGCCTTCTTTTCCCTCAGCTTGGAGATGTTGGATGTCAGAAGATGGTGATGGAGCAGGAGGGAGCAGATTTCACTTCCCCCTACACACAGGAGGAAAACCTGGCTAATCCATGGAGGAACAGAGCAGACAGACAACAGTACCCCAGCATATTTGAAAATAAGAGCCCAAAAATTGTAGTGGACACTAAAAACCAGAAACCAGGTGGTAAGAAGGATATTTCAGGACAGAAGGGCCCAGGAACCAGCACTGGGATGGGGAGGCTGCAGCCCCAGGACCGGAGCTGGCGCCTGCCACAGAGTCCTTGGGAGAGAGCCGGGTCAACTGCTCCCTCCCTCCCCGGCAGACCAGGGTCTAAGCAGCACCAGGAGAGGCCTGGTCGCAGAGAGGGGAATAAGGATGAAGAACCAAGGCGGGGGCCATGATCACTCACAGAGTTTGTGGTCACCAGCTCGGGAGAGCTGAGTCTTGCAGTGATGGGCACTGACCCCGATAGTCACCGATCTGGCTGGAGAATTGGGCTACATGGGGTGCCAGGCTTGAGTAGGAGGAATTTATTAAACAGTGGGACTCTTTGGGGAATCAGCTGTGACAGCCCCACAGCTGACTCCCAACCCAGCTGGACAGAGATCCCAAGGTTACATGGAAGGCACTGCATCCCCCCATAGCACTGGGAAGGGTTTGGGCCCAAACCTGCAGGACGGAGGCAGCCTAGCCAAGTGGGCACCCCTGTACCCCCATCTACAATGATAACCACCAGGGAAAAGTGCTCTGAAGAAAACCAGGATTCCCCCATCTAAGATATTGGGGAAAGGAGCCAGACTAGCTTTTGGGACAGTGCTTGCAAGATGGCTGAGTAAACATCGGGAAGGGAGAAACACTACACCAATCACCCCCCAGCCTTCCACAGCCAGCAAGACCAGAAAAACCAGTTTGGCCAGTTTGAAACCTACAAGAGTTATTCATCCTGTCTTTCCAACTTTATCTCTTTTTTCCCCCTTCTCCTGAATTTTTTTTTCTGTAAATACCCACAAGTGAGAAAAAAACTTGGAACTGTGGAAGGACCTGAGGTAGACTCAAAGAGGCGGCAACCCAACAGCTGAGACAGTGAGACAAATTTCACTCGGCTGTTGCAGGGAAACTGCAAGTTGCTGCATATTTGTATTATTTTTTTCATTATTCTTTCATCTTTTATTTTAATAGTATTTTTGTATTCCCCTTCTTTCTGTATAGTCTTCTTTGCTTGGTGGGTTATATTGTACCATTTGACAGGTTTCCCCGGTTCTCTCTTCCACATTGTGTTGCTAATTTACTGTCCTTCACGTGAATTGTGTTCCATCAGTGCACTACTCAAAGTCCTATACCCCCTGTGCATGTTATTCAGATCACATAGATGCTGGCATATGAGTGTTGCTCTAAGATTATTATAAATAATTGCTGTTCCACACAACTGTAAATACTTCACAGCACCCTTCCTGGATTTTAGCCCACGTCACAGTCTCCTGAACTCTATTATTGTGGAGGTTGACTCTATTCTCTCAAACACTACATCTATTTACTATCCTTTATTCTCACCTTATCCCAGAATCTGACCTCCCACAACTTCACTGCTTTCTAGATCCAACTCACATCCCTTCCCTTCCCAACAAGAGTCTTATCTTCTTCCCATCCTTTCTTAAAACTGGCTAGTTGAGTTGAAGATCACAGTTAACACTATACATAGCCAAAAGATCTCCCATCTTTTATATACTGGCTGCTACTGTAAATATCATAGAATATTCTCCTGCTCTCTTAAACTATTTTGCTTCCCCCTCCAACTGATCACAAAAAAGAGTAGGTGGAAGCAGTGAACACCAGGATACCTGAAGAAGACTGCACTACTGAATCTCACAGTCATTCTACCACAGCAGTTTACACCATAAACCCTGCCAGCCAGGATAAACCTGTTAAGAAGCGGAAGCTAACAAGAAGAGTCTCAAAAACAATGGGAAGACAAAGAAACAATCCCCAAATGAAAGGAAAGGAGGAAGCCTCAGAAAGAATGCTAAATGAAATGGAGGCATGTCAGGTATCAGATATTGAATTCAAAGAATTGGTTATCAGGAAGTTCCATGAGATGACAATAAACTACCAGAAACTACAGAACTAAAATGAACTCACTGCAAACTATAGCAACATGAAAAAGGTAATAGAAACCATAAACAAGGTCCAAGAGGAAATGAAGAATACAATTGCTGAACTGAAGAACACAGTGGAAGGAATCAAAAGCAGGATCAATGAAGCAGAAAATCGGATCAGCAAGTTGAAGGACAAAGTAGAAAAAAACACCCAGAAGGAGCAAGAAAAGAAAAAGAAGCTCAGAAAGAATACAGAGGGATTAAGAGAAATGCAAGACAATATGAAATGTAATAATATCTGCATAACAGGGATACCAGAAGGAGAAGAAGAAGAGCAAGGGATAGAAAATCTATTTGGAAAAGTAATGATGAAAAACTTCCCTAACTTGATGAGAGAAAAAAATCACACAAAGCCAGGAAACACAGAGAGTCCCAATCAAGAGGAAGCCAAAGAGGCCCACTTCAAGACCCATCATAATTAAAATGGCAAAATTCCAAGACAGAGAGAATCTTAAAGGCAGTGAGGGAGAAGAAGGAAGTACAAGGGAGCCCCAATAAGGTTAGCTGCTGACTTCTCAATGGAAACACTTCAAGCCAGAAGAGAATGGCAAGAAATATTCCAAGTAATGAGAACCAGAGTCCTGCAACCTAGGCTGCTTTGCCTTAGCAAGGCTCTTAATCAAGATAGAAGGCTAAATAAAGAGCTTCCAAGACAAAAGAAGTCTAAAAGAATACACATGCACCAATACAGCTCTGCAAGGGATGCTAAAGGGACTGCTCTAAGGAAAGGAAGGAAAAGAGAGAGACAGAAACATAGGTACAAAAATGACAATAAATAAGTAGCTATCCATAATAACCTTAAATGTAAACGGATTAAATGCTCCCATCAAAAGACACAGAATAGCTGAATGGATAAGAAAGCATGACCCACACATATGCTGCCTACAAGAGACCCACCTCAGGACAAAAGACCTACACTAGACTGAAAGTGAAGGGCTGGAAACAAATTTTCCAAGCAAATGGACAGGAAAAAAAGCTGAGGCAGCAATACTCATATCAGACAAAATAGACTTCAAAAAAAGAGCCATATAGAGAGACCCAGAAGGTCACTTCATAATACTCAAGGGAAGACTCCACCAAGAAGACATAAACATTGTAAATATATATGCACCCAACACAGGAGCACCCAAATACATAAAGAAAATCTTAGAGGACTTCAAGAAAGATGTTGATAGCAACACAATTATAGTAGGGGATTTTAACACCCCACTGTCAAAAATGGACAGATCTTCCAAACAAAATATCAACAAAGATATTGTGGCATTGAACAACACCCTAGATGAAATGGACTTAACTGATATATATATATAGAGAGAGAGAGAGAGAGAGAGCCCTGCATCCAAAAGAAGCTAAATACACATTCTATTCAAATGCACATGGAACATTTTCAAAGATAGACCACATGGTAGGACACAAAACAAGCCTCAACAAATTCAAGAAAATTGAAATCATACCAAGCATTTTCTCTGACCACAAGGGGCTGAAATTAGAAACCAACCCCAAGGGAAAAAAACCAAAACACTCAAAATCATGGAGATTGAATAGCATGCTATTAAACAATGAATGGGTCAAGAATGAAATTAGGGAAGAAATCAAAAAGTTTCTGGAAACAAACGAAAATGAACTCATGACAACCCAAAACTTATGGGACACAGCAAAGGCAGTCCTGGGAGAGAAAGTCATAGCAATACAGGCCTACCTAAAAAAGATAGAAACATTTCAAACAAACAACCTAATCCTATACCTACAAGAACTCGAGGAACAACAACAGAGATAGCCCAGAGCTAGTAGAAGGAAGGAAATAACCAAGATCAGAGCAGAATTAAATGACATAGTGACTAAAAGCACAATTCTCAGGATCAATGAGTCCAGGAGCTGGTTTTTTGAAAAGATAAACAAAATCGACAAGCCTTTAAGCAGGATCATTAATAAAAAAGAGAGAGGACCCAAATAAACACAATTAGAAATGAAAGAGGAGAGATTACAACTGACACCATGGAAATACAAAGGATTGTAAGAAATTACTATGAAGAGCTGTACACCAAGAAATTTGAAAACCTAGGTGAAATGGACAAATTTCTAGAAAAATATAATCTTCCAAAACTAAATGAAGAAGAAGCAGAAAGCCTGAACAGACCAATAACAGCAGATGAAATTGAAACAGTAATCTAAAAATTCCTGACACACAAAAGCCCTGGACCAGATGGTTTCACAGGAGAATTCTACAGAGCATTTAAGGAATAACTAACCCCTATCCTTCACAGACTATTCCAAAACATCCAAAGTCATGGAAGACTCCCAAACTCTTTTATGAAGCCAGCATCATCCTAATTCCAAAACCAAAACAACAAAGAAAGAAAACTTCAGGCCAATATCACTTAATGAACATATATGCTAAAATCCTCAACAAAATATTGGCAAACCACATCCAACAATACATTAAAAAGATCATACACCATGACCAAGTGGGATTCATCCCAGGGATGCAAGGATGGTTCAACATTCGCAAATCAGTAAATGTAATACATCACATAAACAAAAGCAAAGACAAAAATCACATGATCATATCAATAGATGTAGAAGAAGCATTTGACAAGGTACAGCACCCATTTATGATAAAAACACTGAGCAAAGTGGGAATAGAGGGAGCATTCCTCAACAAAATAAAGGCCATATATGAGAGACCTACAGCCAACATCATACTCAATGGACAAAAACTAAAAGCTTTTCCACTAAGATCAGGAACAAGACAAGGTAGTCCACTTTCACCACTTCTATTCAATATAGCATTGGAAGTTCTAGCCACAGCAATCAGACAAGAAAAGGAAATAAAAGGCATCCAAATCAGAAAGGAGGAAACAAAACTGTCACTGTTTGCAGATGATATGATAGTGTACATGGAAAATCCTATAGACTCTACCCCAAAACTGCTCAACCTAATAAATGAATTTGGCAAAACAGTGGGATACAAAGTCAATATCCAGAAATCAAAGGCATTTTTGTATATCAACAGTGAAACAGCAGAAGCAGAAATCAAAAATAAAATCACATTCGATATAGCAAAAAGAAAGATAAAATACCTAGGAATAAACCTAACCAAGGAGATAAAAGACCTGTATGCAGAAAACTCCACAACACTGAAGAATGAAATCAAGGAAGACACAAACAAATGGAAACATATACCATGTTCATAGATTGGAAGAATTAATATCATCAATATGTCCATATTACCCAAAGCAATTTACAGATTCAATGCAATACCTATTAAAGTATCAATGGCATATATCACAGACATAGAACAAACACTTCAAAAGTTTATATGGAACCATAAACGACCACAGATAGCAGCTGCAATTTTGAGAAAGAAGAACAAAGTAGGATGGATCACAATACCTGATACCAAACTGTATTATAAGGCCACTGTAATCAAAACAGCCTGGTACTGGCATAAAAACAGACACATAGACCAATGGAACAGAACAGAGAGCCCAGAAATAAACCCAAGTCTCTATGATCAGTTAATATTCGACAAAGGGGCAGCAACATAAAATTGAGTAAAAATAGCCTCTTCAACAAATGGTGTTGGGAGAACTGGACAGCTACATGTAAAAACATGAAACTCGAGCACCAACTTACACCATACACAAAAATAAATTCAAGGTGGATAAAAGACTTAAATGTAAGGCGTGACACCATTAAAATCCTAGAGGAGAACATGGGCAGGAAAATCTCAGATATCTCACGCAGCAACGTTTTTACTGATATGTCCCCCAGAGCAAGGGATATAAAGGAAAGAATAAATAAATGGGATCTCATCAAAATAAAAAGCTTCTGCACAGCTAAAGAAAATAGCATTAAAATAAAAAGAGACCCAACGATATGGGAAAACATATTTGCCAATGATACCTCAGACAAGGGTTTAATTTCCAAAATATACAAAGAACTTACACGATTCCACTTCAAGAAGATAAGCAACCCAATTAAAAAATGGGCAAAGGACTTGGACAGACGCTTCTCCAAGGAGGACATACAGAGGATTCAAAGACACATGAAAAGATGCTCAATATCGCTAGCCACCAGAGAAATGCAAATTAAAACCACAATGAGATACCACTTTACACTGGTAAGAATGGCCATCATAAACAAAGCAATAAACAAGTGTTGGAGAGGTTGTGGAGAAAAGGGGACCCTAGTTCACTGTTGGTGGGATTGCAGACTGGTACAACCACTATGGAAAACAGTATGGAATTTTCTCAGAAAACTAAAAATGGAACTCAGCAATTCCACTGCTAGGATTATATCCTAAGAACCCTGAAACACCAATCCAAAAGAACCTATGCACCCCAATGTTTATAGCAGCACAATTTACAATAGCCAAGTGCTGGAAGCAACCTAGGTGCCCATCAGTAAATGATGGATAGTTTTTTGATGGATCAAAAAACTAGGGTACATTTACACAATGGGATTCTATGCAGCAGAGAGAAAGAAGGAGCTCCTACCCTTTGCAACAGCATGGATGGAACTGGAAAGCAGTATGCTGAGTGAGATAAGCCAGGTGGTGAAAGACAAATACCATATGAGTTCACCTTTAACAGGAACCTAAACAACAAAACAGACCAGCAAGCAAAATATAACCAAAGACATTGAAATAGAAAACAGGCTGACAGTAACCAGAGGGGAGAGGGGAAGGAATTTCAGGGGAAAAGGGGAAGGGGTCACAGGAACAAGTATAAAGGACACATGGACAAAAACTAAGGGGGGTGGAAATGGGTGGGAGGTGGGGAGCACTGGGAGGGTGGACTGGGATGGGAGTAAAAGACAGAAAACTGTACTTGAGTAACAATTAAAATAAAATTAAAAGAAAAAAAATAGTATGGTTATTGGTCCTTGAGATTTAATTTTCTCATGCAATCCTCTTTTCCAGAAGATCCTGAATACCAGGGGAGTCTCTTCTCTATTTTCCTATCCCCACTCATATTCCTTCTCTACCTACTTTCTCTAGGGTTTCTGTCTCTTATATTCTCATTGACTTAAGACTTAAAAATTCACCACCCCTATCTTTTAGTTCAATTTGGGGAGGCCCTGAATATTAGCTTCCAATGTGGCTAATTTTTTACCCTAGTTCTATTAAAAACAACAACAAAACAAAACAAAAAAAAAACTTTCAAATATTTTCTCAGGTTTCAAGCAGGAGAAGCAGTAAATATTCCTGGCAGTACTGAACCCCATGAATGCAAGAGGCATCCCCAAAGAAGATGAAAAAAGCAAAGGATATGACCCTCCCAAATCCAGTGCCACTTCCAAAGATAATCCAAAGAAAGAAAGTCTTAGACAACTTCTGTAAGAGCTGGCAACAGTCAGTAGGACCCAAGTCACAAATGAAGTGTAACCTACATTTCTGTCTGGCCATATATGTCAGGCCCCCAATCTGAAGTGCCAAGTTTTGTTTTCAGGACACAGTAAAAGAGAAACAAGAAGTCAATAGCTCTCCCTGGAAAAGAATGGATAGACAACTGAGGGATACCCAAAAGCAAATCCACAAATCATGATGGAAAGATATAATTCTGACAAGTATTTTTTGCATGACAATCTGAATTTGGAAAGGTAGGGACAGTGTAAAAATTTTCCTTCCTTGCTCCAACAGGCCCCTCAGATAGAGATCTGGGAGAGCTAACTTTGATAAGAGCTCACCCTTGGCTGGCTTCTGCCTGTGTTCCCAGGATCCCTCTGCAGGCTTTTGAGTGAGTAAGATGTCCCAGTTGGTCTCACTCTGGTCTCTGGAAACTATGTAGAGAAGGGAAAATAATTTTCCCTTTGCTCTTTATGCTGAGTGCTTGGCTGAGACCCCTTTTTCTCTAGGGCACTTTATAAATGGATAAGCTTATCTTGGTTAAAAGTTCTCCACTTTGGCCACTGTAATCCAAGATTATCTTTGGTAAAGTTAACCTGTTGTTTAGCCTTAAAACAACACAATGGAGTGAATCCAGCTTAAGATGGGCTGGGCCTGGCCCCGGTCTGGCCCTGGCTGTTTTCCAGCACTGGTCCAGAAAAATAAATGCTTGAAGTCTGAATGCTCATAACGTAGAGCCAGGGAGCTAGGATCCCAGAGGGACTTCCCCACCTCCTCCAGAGGCAGAGAGATAGCAGTGAGCTCAAAGGGCTTACCAGGTACCTTTGCCATGTTGCTCGTTGCCCTTGGGGGCCATCTGGAGTCTTCTCCAGTTCCCACTTCTGACTTTGGAACTGTTAAAGAGGCATAGCAAAAATCTTAAGAGTTTATTTGAGCAAAAACTGATTCAAATTGGACAATATCCAATGTAGCAGAGAGAAAGGAGCCCTGAGAAGGAACTGCACAAAATGAAAGATCTTTCTAGGCAGAAGGCAGTGGGGACAAGGAAGTTATAGTAGGTGAAAAAACAGGGTTGACTCTTACAAGATTCTGGCAGGGGTGCCCAAACTTTTGGCATCTCTGGGGCACACTGGAAGAAGAATAATTGTCTTGAGCCACATATTAAATACACAACACCAATGAAAACTGATGAGTGAAAAAAAAAAGTTTTAAGTAAATTTATGATTTTGTGTTGGGCCGCGTTCATAGCCCCTGGATCGATTGCCATCAAATATTAAGTGACCTCAAAAACATTCTGGACAGCCATCAAGACACTGTGAATGAAGAAAACAAGCAAAGTAGCCATTCTCTGTAATTAAAACTAGGGAAAGATTTAGAGATCAGAGATGACCTTGTGGTCCATAGGCAGCATCCCAGCTGCTACCTGTTTATCCTTTATTAACTGGCTGTCTCCTGAGATGAGAGGAACATTTCTTGGACCTCAGTTCCTAAATCTCTTAACTGGGAAAGTTGACTAGATCAGACCTTTAAATCTTATCTTTTCTGTAGCAATTGAGAAACATGATGACCTTCCCAGTGCCAATCCCATTCATTGTCCCTAACCCTCTTTCTCTGCCATAAAAGAAGTTTTAGAAGAAAACAATTAAAGTGCCATTGTTCTAGGATGGCCTTGAATTCTCATTAATTTATGTGTGAATTTTGCTATTTTAATGATCATTAGTACTAATTACTTGTGATCTCCTTACATTGTTACAGACAACTGCTGAAAAGGACTCCACAAATTGAAAGAAGCATTCTAGATTTCACATTTTATTCTGCCTCTGCTGAATGAGGTTAACAGAGCCAGGCCTGACACTGCTGTTCTTAGAAAGGTCTGTTAGTAAGGTTGGCCATTGGCTGGCATCTGGGAATGTGGTAAATCGTTCTGTACATTGATATGAAGTTTTTCCAAATTGATAAGGGTGGCACAGTGTGTCTAAACTGTGCAAATGTTATGGTTTATGCTGAACATCTGCTTTCTTTCTGGGAGTCTGAGATTTTGACATGTGCTAGGTGGAGGGTGCCTATGTGGCCAGCTCCCCAACAAAACCTTGGATGCTGAGACTCTATTGAGCTTACTGGGTAGACAACTCTTGACAGATGGTGTCATAATTTACTGTTGGAGGAATTAAGCACGTCTTGTGTGCATCTCCTGGGAGAGAACT
>PVKM010027056.1:0-19002 GCA_004027735.1 Carollia perspicillata | reverse complement strand
TTTTCATCTAGAGGCTCAAAGGGGGAAAAAATCCCACTTCCAAGTGGACGCTCATTGGTAAATTGCAGTGCCTTGCATTTTGGGTCTGAGGTCTTACTTCCTTGATGGCAGGCACCTTCCCAAACCCCTACATTCCTTGCTCCAGGGACCCTCCATCTCCCATCAGCAAGACAAAGCTCTCCTTTCAAAGAGCTGTGACCAGGTCAGGCTCCCCAGAATAACATCCCTCTCTTCAGACTGCCCATGCCATGTAACATAATTTAAAATTCATCACATTCACAGTTCCAGGGCTTACTCAGGGCACACATGCAGTAGAGATCAGGGAAGGGATCTTGAGGACCATGTTCAAATTCTGCCTTCCACACAGTGCTATAAGGCCATGTTTATTTTCCCCTCCACACTACCTAACTACAAAAACAATTACCTGAAATTTCAGTGATGAAGTATCATGGACACA
Organism: Carollia perspicillata; assembly: GCA_004027735.1. Classification (NCBI taxonomy): domain Eukaryota; kingdom Metazoa; phylum Chordata; class Mammalia; order Chiroptera; family Phyllostomidae; genus Carollia; species Carollia perspicillata. The sequence continues at coordinate 18,545 of PVKM010027056.1, read as the reverse complement.
ACTTAGACCTTTCACAGAAAGAAGCAGACTCTTTCTACTTTACTTACTGTATCAGTAGGAATGGAAGACATGAACATGAATAAAGGAGGGTAATCTGGGGGTGAGACTAAAGTAGAGATGCGCAGGGGTAAAGCTGACTCAAAGGAAGAAACTTCCATCACCTACAGCGTAAGACAGGCCGCATGACAGGCCGCATGATTCAAGACCATCACCTGAGCGCCCCTCCCTCCATCTTCGGGTTAACACACATCTGACTAGTTTCCTTAAGGCAGAGCCATACCCACCAACTCCGAGGATAAATACGCACAACACCCAGCACACATTTGGTGCTCAATAAATACTAGTTCAAACTAACTTTAGATAAGAAGGAATGTTGATACATGCTGCTGATCCTGTTAAATTTAAATCTATCAGCTGCCTCCCAACACCAAGCAAAAGCCACAAACAATGGAAAGGGGATTGGGAACTTCCTGTTTAAAAAAAAAAAAAACTTCCTTTCACTTCAGGTCCAGTGAAATAAAAGTAACGGAGATTTTAGAATGCAAAAATCTGCCAGGGCTAAAAGACTTGGAAGACAACAGCAAAGATGCTGTAAATTAGAAAGCAGACTGAGGTATGGTAAGTGAATGGCCAGCATACCCAGGCGGGCAGAACCCTAAAGTAGCCATGGGGACAGGTGACCATCCAAGGGCTTCCAAGTACCTCAGAAGGTGGAGTTGTTGTTTTTTTTTTTTAGAAATGAAGAACCTCAGGTCCCAGCTCAGACCCACTAACAAAGAATATGCATGTTAACAAAACCTCAGGTGCTTCAAATGCATATTAATTTCAAGTAGTATTAATTTAGTTCAATCCTTGTTTTCTGAATGTGCATGTAATTTCAAGTGTTCCAGGAATTTTGAAATGCAGAAAAAAACAGAAGAGAAAAATAATAGCAAATTTATTTATATTTTGTCAGGAATCCAAATGAGAAAAATGTCCGTACAGAAGACACAAAAATACTACAAATTAAAAATCTAATTGGACTTGGGTTTGTTTTGTTATTATATTAAATGAAATAATTTTATTTAGCAAGGATTTTGTACATCTTTGTATTTTTGAAGGAGTTGTTAAACATTTGTAATTTATATTACATGTGTAAACATTGAAAATTAGCAAAAATGACATTTTCCTTACACTATTATAACTCGGAAATTTTTAAAACAGTAGTTGTTCACTCTTGCTCTCATTTTAAAGTTTTTAACTGTGGTAAAGTATATGACATAAAGCTTACCATTTCAACCACTTTTCATTGTATGGTTCAGTGGCATATGGGCAACTAGTGATGGGCAGCTCCATCATGACAAGACACCCACTCACTTACTGTGTCTCATGCAGAGTTTTATAGCAAAACATCAAATCACCCAGGTGACTCAGCCCCCCTACAGCACAGATTTAGCACCCTGTGACTTCTGGCTTTTCCCTAAACTAAAATCACCTTTGAAAGCAAAGAGATTTCAGACCATCGATGAGATTCAGGAAAATACGATGGGGCAGCTGATGGTGACTGGGAAAATTGTGTGAGGTCCCAAGTTGCCTACTTTGAATGGGACTGAGGCATCACTGTCCTATGCACAATGTCTCTTGTGTGTTGTATCTTCTTCAATAAGTATCTCTATATTCCATTTTACATGGCTAGACATGATCTGGACAGACCTCACTGTGTGCCACATTTTGTCAGTGGGACACTTGGGTTGCTTCCACTTTTTGGCTATGTCTGAATGTATTTTTAAACTCTTTTTCCCACCCATTAAAAAAAAGTCTGCCTTTTTGAGATGACGGAAACTTTAAATTTTAGGAAAAAAATACATATCCTTTATGGAAACATGGGGATAGAGCTGAATGGGAACTAAGAGAGAAAGGATTTACCACGCCTTTGAAACTGCAGGTTTTTGAAGACCAAGGCAATAAAAACAATCCTACTCACCATCTAAGATAACCCATATTTTCTTCTCCTTAACGTGGCTGGACCACCCTCATTTTCTCAGAGGCATTTTAAAAAATAATCTCCTCATTACCTACTTGGGAGAAGAATGAAGAGAAAGCTCATCTGAATAGTGAAAGCGCTGAATTAGATTTTTTTAAAGCAAAGCAATTTTATTACTTTCAACCTATGGGAAGCTAACAAATTGTCGGTGGAGCCTTAGGCCCACATTTTAATGAACACAGGAGAATCAGATATAATTACCATATCAAGTGCCACTGTGGAAATAGAGACTTCTGAAGTACTGAGGACACTTGTAAAGTTTATACTCTAGAATTTTTCAACACACCACCACAACATTGATGAAGGTTTAGCAGGCAAAGATAAACCTTAGCCCAACATTTGAGATTAACAGGGTTTATTTATTTGAATTGACCGTTAAAATTCTTTACTAAGAACAAATTTTAAAAGACAACTGAAACATTTGAAAGAAACAAACAAAAGCAGATTTACAACTGACTCTCATATTTCAACTCTCTAAGCCTGGATACTTGAAACCAACACAATTAATAAGGGAAAGGAGAAAAAAATACCAGAAATAATTCTCACCATACAATATAAGCTCAGAGGAAAGAGGAAAGCAATAATATGATCAATTTTTTGGTAGAAGAATGAGTGATCAAAGACAAAGGCAAACTAGAAAAACAATAAAATATTTTTAAAAACACAAACAATAAAATTCCCCCAAGCTTGATAATGTTTTATGTTGAAGGGTTGTCTATTATTCAGTTCCCATCTCTGCCTTCAAAAATGGAGTAAGAAACACCTGCACCTCCAAATCATTGAATAATAGCATATAAATATATCTATCCTCCCTTTCGTTTGTTTTCCATGAACATTTTCAAATTGACAAGTGCTAGAATTCATCAAGATCACTACTCCCCACCTGGATTTGGCATCCTTAAAGAAGAAAAAAAAAAAGAAAGAAAAACACATTCCTCTCCTATCTCATGAATATTCTGCAGAGATGCAAACAAACCAGCAGTAAAAATAAGCACAAAGAAAGCCCTAAGAAACAGCACCTATCCTGTGGATATGGGCCATTTAGCATCTTATGTAGTTTGCAAAGGCCTTTCATTGATAAAGACGGAGTGGGCAGGGATCACAAGTGTTTAATATCCTTCCATTCCCACATCCTTGTGACTCCATCTTGGAAGCCATGTGAAGAAAAAAAAGCTAGTTCTACGCTTTCTTGGTTCTATGGGCTCTGTTCACTTTGATGCTATCAGAGGAAGGTGGGATCCGGGGAGAAAGAAAGTCGTCCCTCGGTGTGATATGAAAAGAATGAAAGGGAATTATCAGGGACAAAAAGAGAGAGCTAGCTGATCCCCCTTAATTAATTTTTTGTTTTTATTAAAAGGAGAAAAATAAGGAACACAAGTATCAGAGAAACTAATTATTCTGCTTAATGAGGCAAATATTAAACAGCTTTTAATTAATGAAAGAGTAGTTATTAGTGCCTACTACATGTGCAAGGAGTGAGAATGACCTTTGGATGATAAATGTCCCCTCTTTCAGAGGGCTTCCATTGTGTTGGAGACAAAACTCCTAAAAACTTCTCCATCTCCTTATGGGAAGAAATGTGCTGTTTACGATGTAAAATCCAGAACACCTAAGTCTAGCAAAGGCACAGGAACCTACCCTCAACCCCATCTACATTTCCACTTGCCATGGTTTCACTTACCCACGGTCTGACATATTAAAGAAAAATTCAAGAAATAGTTCATAAACTTTAAACTGTGCTCCTTTCGCCCTGGCCGCTGTGGCTCAATGGATGGAGCCCTGGCCTGTGAACCAAAGAGTCACAGGTTTGACTCCTAGTCAAGGCAGATGCTTGGGTTGCAGGCCAGGTCCCCGGTGGGAGGCGCACATGAGGCAACCACATATTGATGCTTCCCTCTCTTTCTCCCTCCCTAGCCCTCTGTCTAAAATTAAATAAATAAATTTTTAAAAAGCTGTGTTCCTTTCTCAGTATCGTGATGAAATCTCATGCTGCTTAATCCCTCCAGCTGGTACATGAATCATCCCTTTGTCCGGCGTCTCCACACTGTAGACATTCCCTGGTAGTTATTCACTGAGTAGCTGGCTTGGTTATCACATTGACTGTCACAGTATCACTGTGCTTGTGTTCAACTATGCCTCGTTTTACGTAATGGCCCCAAAGCTCAAAAGTAGCCATGCTGGCAATCTGGATATGCAAAGAGAAGCCATCAACTGCTTCCTTTAAGTGGAAAGGTGAGTAGGTGAGTATAGCACAATATTTTGAGAGAGACAGAGGCCACGTTCACATAACTTTTATTACAGTATATTGTTATAATTGTTTCTGTTTTATTGTTATTGTTGATCTCTTACTGTGCCTAATATATAAATTAAACTTTACCGTACATATGTATGTGCAGGGGGAAAAATGTACCATATTCAGGGATTGGTACTACCCATTGTTTGGGGCATTTGCTGGGGTCCTTGGAATGTACCCCCCATGGATAAAGGGGGACTCCTGTATGGACAAAGGCGTAGCTCTTGCCCCCAGTCACCCATTGCCTTCTCTACCTTTCCTGAACACTCCACGGTCTTTCTTACTCCCTGGACTTCACACTGGCTCCTTCATCTGTCATCTTCCTCATCTCTTCTTTGGCCTTCTGCCTCCTGGCAAAGCCCTACCATCTTTCAGAATGCCAGTTTAAACACGACCTCTGCTGAAGCCTCCCTGAAATCCAGCTGTTACTTGTAACTCCTCCAGGTCCCTACAGTGATGGCGCTCAGAGGCCATGACACATGCGACAAGTGACACTGTGATTGTGTTCAAGAAAAGTCTGTGAACCCCTCAGCAGAAACGAGTTTTGTTTTATGTATTTCTAAGACAATATGTGATACAATGTGTTATTATGCTCAGTACACGTTTGCTGGATCAGTTTAAAAACAAACCAAGAAAACGTCACTCCTGTGCTGTGTGCTGACAGAGCTGTGCCGTCTCTGGTTTGTGCTGTTCCTGAATCACCTCCATCGAATTGGTAGGATTGCTCTTATAAGAGCTCGCAAGGTGACTGTGATGAACAGCCATATGTGGAAATCACTGGAACTTTCCACACTTTTCATTCTCACTAGTCCTAGTGCCCTTGTCCATTGGTTACTGCGTCTAGATGTTCTGCGCCCAGTTCGTGAGAAGGGTTTACTTCTAGGATGCGTCTAGAGCTTTTGGGCTCATTATGTTACTTTCTGATTAGGCAATGAGAGGTGTGCATTCTTCCAAGAACATAGTCCCTTCATTTATTTGTTCAACAAGTTTGGTCATGTGCTGCAAAGCAACTTTGCAGTGAATGATTGACCTTGGTACGACGGTTGTCCCCTAAGATAATAAGGAGGTGAAAAATTCCTATCACGTCGTGGTGTCAGAGCTGTGGTGACCCATTTTTCATGCATTTGTGTCGATGCTGGTATAAAACCCTACTGTGCTGCCAGCCGTATGAAAATATAGCACATACAATTACGTATAGTACGCACTACTTGATAATGATAACAAATGTCTATGTTACTGGCTCATGTATTTACGATACCATACTTCTTACCATTATTTTAGAGTGTACTCATTCTACTTATAAAAATAAGTTTGCTGTAAAACAGGATGCTACGTTAGTTCTGCCAGCCTCATACATCTTAAATCTCTTGATTGCATCATTTCTCTTGTGCTTGATTTAGTCTCGAGTTTGGTTTCTCGTGGCCTCTGAGCGTTCACACAAGGACGAAATTGCCTAACAACACATCTTCTCAGAACACAGCCCTGTCGTTAATTGACACGTGACTGCATTTACTTAGCTTCTTCCAAGGGCTGAGTGACGCTTGCTTCATATAAAGAACTGTTCGCTAACAACTTGATCTTGAACTCTTTCCTTAAAAGAAGATTTTTAAAGCAAAGAGCAGTGTATATGATTCCAATTCAGGACAAAGTGGGAGGCAACTTACATTTTTAGCTCTTAAGTGGGTACTCACGGCCATATGTAGCCCCTGAGGGGAGATTATATACTAAATATAGAACAAGGCTCATCTATACAGTGTAATTGTGGATTTCTACGTTTCAGTTGCCAAGCCACAAGAAATCAGGGAGCTATTCAGAGAAGTGAATTAGTGTAGCAAATATTCTATACTGTCCACCAAATCAGTTTTCATTAAAACAGGTTGCAACTGAGAAAATGTTACTTTTATCTCTACACATTTATATATCTGATACCTTCCATGCGTAACTACTGTTTGGGTTTTTTGGTTCCCCTTCCACCCCCAACCTGCCCCCCACCCCGACCAAAGGATAACTGTGGATTACCTTTTACTGAACATTGTTATGCTTTCCCAAGTACCCAAGTCCCTGGGTGTGACAGGCTTATGCACCTGGAATCTCAATTTGTTTTAAGCAATATAAATAGAAAAAAAAAAAAGGCCATTACTCTTGGGTGTTAAACAAAATGGCAGAGGGATGGTTTTTATAGAGTGAAAATAACAATGCTGATGAAGAAAATAAGGAATCATAACACCGGACGCAATCTCCGTCGTTTGGTCTGCGCAAAGGAAAGTGTGGTCTGTAAACTCCAGACGTATCTAATGCTGAGCACTTGTTCAGAAGCTCAAGTGAAACATCCGGCTTTTGTTCATATCCACAAGTGTATTTCAGAAAAAAAAAAGAACCCACGGCACATACAGAGGAAGCTGCTAAAACACTGATTTCTAATTAGACTGCTAACATCACTGGAGGAAAAGGAAAATGGATCTGTCTACTGTTTCCTTAAAATCCGCTACTGTTTTATCTGAAACCTATAAACAAACATCCTAATACTGCACTGTACTGGAGTTCAAAAGTTCAGCAGAATCTGGAGAAATGGTAGCACAACAGGGAAGAGAAGACAGTCTGGGGGCTGCGGGGCTGCAGATGGGAGAAGGGTTCCTGGAGCCTGCTCCTCCCACTCAGACCATCTGCAAAAGCTTAGGTCTTAGCAACCCGGCTGACCTTCAGGCCCAGAGTCGTTACTCAAACTGCACCTGCCCAGGATTAAGTTTCCTGCTAGTGAATGATTGTTTCTTTCCTTTAGTCTGCAAACAGCTGTCACGTGATCGAGTGGCAACAGAGCAGTGGGAGTAGAGGGAACAAGCCTCTTGCAAAAGGGCTTAACAGGAGACCAAGTTGGGTGATTCATCTCCTTTAAAAACCTATTCCTGAAAGACTTTTGCATGTTTATATCACTTCTTGTTTCAGCTCACAGATAATTAAAGCTTGTCAGAGACAGAGCTCTAACCTGGAAAATAGACTATCTCTATGACTCATTAGAGCTCTTAAGAATGAATGGGACTCATTGTCTTTCTCTTTTCTCTCTGACCCCGAAGGCTGCTAAATCTATGGTTTCTAACCTTGTTGAAAACAAGGGAAACTTTGAAAAGTAATGCAGTGTCTCCCTGTAACAAGAGAGTTGCATGGCAGAAATCAGTTACACCTGCTTGTTAGGCATTTTGATAATCCAAATAATATGTCCACAGAATGCAGAAAATAACCTTGGACAGCCATGTCGTCAGTGTCAGAATAAACTCTCAGATGCACGTTCACTCAGAGAAACAGCTTCTACAAAAAGGGGGAGTGGGGAATTTACATAACATTCCCACATGACTTTAGGAGGGTCCACTCTGTACGTTGCACAGAGTACACTGGCAAACAAAGGAGTGCGTTATTAGTTATTCACAAGGCATGTTCAATATTACAAGAAAGGGCAAGGTTATTCTAGCCAGTATTTCTCATGATGGTGTTTCCTGAAAGGACAGCTCCAGATTTCATTTAAAAAAGAAAATACACGAAGCGGTATTTACATAAAATGCTTCCCAATGATTGATCGAAACTCAGTACCCCACCTGCCATCCGAGTGAACCAGCAGGGAGGGAGGCTTGCGGAGCCTTCACAGACCTCCAGGGGCCACAAATCAATGTGGGGGGCAGAGTTGCTGGGCAGCAGCTTTGTCTAAGAATTTCAAATCCCGTGTAGCAAACATATGATTGCCTCTCTCTCTCTCTCTCTTTCTCTCTCTCACACACACACATGCGCACACACACACACCACAGCCTAGACATGCCACAAGTGTGATCCTCCTACGGAAACATAATCATGAGATTAGATGAGCATGGATTAAGTGGAAAGCAGGCCAGTTTAGATCTACCCTATGGAGTAGGGAGTTATCAGAGGCAAAGAAATAAAATTACGGATTAAGAAACGAAGAAAGCACTTTTCATTACCCATTCCCATCCCTCCCATAACCAGACGCGCCGCCCTGGGCTCCAAGCCTACCAGCACAGGTAAAGGCTGACAGGGAGCAATTCCCATTGACTGCATTAGGGCTGAACGTGGGTGAATGTCGACCGTTGGAGGCGCGGGTGTTGAAAAGTGTCTTCCTTACTCTTAAGCAGTAAGACAAGACAAGCTGAATACTTGTGGTGGATTACTGAAGCACCTAAGTGAAGGCCCAAATGATTCTGAACACCTAAGAAATAGAAAAAATCTTTCAAAATGCCCTGACTGAAGTACCTTATTTTAGATTACAAAATGGATTTTATACATTTCAGCTTTATTTAAAGGAAAAAAAATAGGCAGATCAGTTTATTTTCTGAGCACAGTATTAATGACAAGATGACATCACCAACAGCCAATCAGAAAGCTCCCTGGTGTCTGGTGTTCTAACACCATTTCATATTTATGGATAAGCACCAGAAGGGTGTCAACCCTAAGCTGCATTTCCCTCCTATTCACTTCTAAATAAAGTGCCTGCTTTCATTGAGTAGCCAAACTGGAAATAAAGAGAGAGAGAGAGAGAAACCCTCATAGTCTCTCTTTCTCCTCATCCCAGCCTGTTTTCCGACAATCCCTAAACAATAAGTGGAAGGCGGGGGAGAGCGGCTGGAACCTTGTGTCACTGCTTCCTGCAAAGCTGCTGAATGCACTCTGCAGCTTCAAAAAGTCCTTCACTGACAAACCAAAGCCAAGGCTTCATCTACAAAACCCCTAAGAGCAGGAAGGAGAGACTATTGCAAAAGATAGGGTCAAGGCTCTCTACTCAAGAAATAAATGCAATCAATTTTCCTCCTATTTCTTTAAACTGTTATCTATTCTCACTACTGCCTCCCCCTCTAAAAATATTTGAAGAAAGGAGTGAGAAGAGTTAACCCAGAAGTGGTTTGTCCTAAACCAGTGCAGACAGAACAGCTCAGGGGTTCAGTTTCCCATTCCCCCAGACTGATGGAGGCCAAGCATCACCAACGGGCCCCAGGAAAAAGGCCATGGGACAAAACCTGCTCAGCTATGATGGTGACACTCTTCTCAGGGCTATGCGAATTGCTGAGCTCCTGGGAGATGCAGTGGCCAGAGCATTTGCCTTCAGTCTAAAATCAACAATCCATATGAACAGAAATTGCAACTACGATCCAAATTCCAAGCAGCACAGAGATGGTTGTGGCATCCATGAAAAATCCCCGCCCCAGACAACTGCAGCAGGCATCCTGCTCTCACACTTCTCCCCAAGTCTTGTCTAGTGGTGGGTACCGCCCTTTCCTTCTTCCACACCCCTAACCATCTGATGTTATATCCGAACTGCTGGATCAAGCCCAGAACCAGAATTGTAACATGTAATAAAGATGCTTGGCCATGCGGCAAAGATGACAGAATTTGCCATGCTGGCCTGGAGCCAGAGTGACAGATCCTGAGCTGATGTTCCTTTTCTACAGATTTAACGATGTACAAGGAGGGAAAAAATTAATAATCTGCTCAGAGCAAATTCGATGTCTACAAGCTTCTTCACGTTTGGTTCTGACGAGCTCCCTTTTCATCGCACACCTCTGGGACGTTCCTGGATGCCAAGGACCGTGCGAATCAAGTGGCTGCAGCCTGTCCCTCTTCACATTTATTTCACTGGGCTTATGGGGAAACTACCAGGCAGATTCCAAGGGAGAAGAGGCAGAATTGGGGTCCTCACTGTTTGCGGGCCGTGTAATCAGAATCATGTCTCACGCACCCATCCAAGCCACAGCATAAAGACTCACTGTGTCATGTCAGAAAGCTTGTCTATTTATACACAGCTCATATACTCACTGCTACCTGCGGAGTCCCCATGCATGTGGGAAGGATAATGATGTACGGAGAAGAGCTGTGTGTGAAGCAAAGACGAAAGAGTCTGACCTAGAACCTCTAAATTGTTAGGTCACCTAGAGCTGGGGAAAATGGGGAAAAAAGGGTTTTCTCTCTCTCTCTCTCTCTCTCTCACACACACACACACACACACACACACACACACACACAGAGGAAAAAAGAGTTCCTTTTGTCCCATGTGCTAAGCAATGGGTACTGTCATTTTCCAAGTTATAAAACTTCACAAAGAAAAATCAAAAGACGCAAAAATCTGAGCACTCAACAAAACAGGAATTAAAAGGTAGCACACTGGTACCATAAACCCAAAAATACTGATTTCTGAAGGGCATTCTTCCCAATGCCCTTTCTGGAGGCGAAAGGAATCCTTTCCAAAACCCACCTACTAGGAAGCCCTGCCATCACTCCCTAATCCTGGTGCTCCGTGCTAGTTAACAGAAGGGGAAACCAGTTTGGATCATCCAAAAATCATTTACATTTGGTTTTAGTTATATTATATGAGGGTAGTAAGTTGGCAACAAATGCCCCACCCTAATTAAGTTTAGTTTAGAATAATTTTTAATTTTATATTCCCTCAGCACAAGCCAACTAACGACTGCAGACAGTGGTTGCCTGGCAGAAGGGAAAAGCCAGCTGTGGGTTTTGTCATTGTCATAGACGAGTAATGCACACGTAGCGAATCATGGTCGCAGAACAGCCTCCGCTCAGGGTACAAGTGCTGGACAGGCACCCAGAGAGCCAGGTCTGCCGATGACGTCCTGCGTGTCCAAGCAAAGGTGTGCCCAGACATGGCCAGGTGCGACAGGCACGGGGTTGAGACCCATCAAAAATACGTATTTTATTCATTATAACCACTCCCTTTTTCTCAGCTTTCCCATAACCCTGATCCTTCCCTCGGTTCTTCAAAGGTAAGGATGTTGCTTATATTTCTTAGGATCTCTAATCCCAATCCAAAATATGTATTCACAACACATACACTTACTAAAGTCAGAAATAGCAGGTTGAATTGGACCCTGATTCCAACTCCAGAAGCTACACGCTTTGAGTGCGTGGTCTGTCACAAAAACATTTGGAGAGTAACTGCTCAGTGATCTGATGCAGTAAACATAGGTGAACCCAGGCCGGGATTTTCCCATTATTTTTTTGAAATGTAAAGTGCAGAAAGCCTCATGTCTGTTTATGTGTCACAGTGTCTGCTTCCTCTGCCATCTTTGTTTTGAATTCTCTTTCTCCATTATTACCAAGCAGTTGGTATATAAGCTACCTCACGAGGTATCATCATCTCATTCTAGCTTTTGCCTTTCATTCAAATAAATCCAATTTTGTTTTCTTTTTTTAAAAGAATTTATTTACTTATTTTTAGAGAGAGGGGAAGGGAGGGAGAGAGTGAGAGAAACAGCAATGTATGGTTGCCTCTCCTGAGTCCCCTACCAGGGACCTGGCCCAAAACCCAGGCATGTGCCCCAACTGGGAATTGAACCAGCGATCCTTTGGTTCACCAGCCCGCACTCAATCCACTGAGCTACACCAGCTGGGCCAATTTGGTTTTCTTTGTGTGTAATCTCTTTGTGGAATGCAGAAATATTGTGTCTGCTTCCGAAGTTCATGAGAGAAAGTTTAGAAAAGGAATGTAGGCGTGGGGAAAGGGTATTACCAAAATATGAGAATATCATAAAAATAACCATCTTTCTTTGCCCGCCCCTTCTCCAACCCCCAAGTAAAATTCCCTACAGTTCCCCCATCAGTGGGAAAAAAATACTGCTTGGGATAAATCAATGATCAAATCAAATATGGGTTTTATTTTCATTTTGCATTTGAAATGAACAATAAATAAATATGGGTTTAAGGAGTTAGTAAAGAAAATTTTAAATCTCATTTAAAGGACTCATTTTGAGAGGCCTTGGAATTTGGGGCATGGGGAGTAGGGGAGATGCATTTAAGTTGCTATGAATCACTCCTCTTACACCCGACACATGCTCAGTGGTTAATGGTATTTACATATAGAGAAGGCAAACTGAAAGGTAATTTTAAAATGAGTAAGAGCCAAGGTCGCAGAATAGAAAGATTACATGAATAAAAACACCACTAAAGCATCTCCTTCTGTTTCTAAGAAAATTCTTCCAGTCTCACGAGAGGCAACTCTACTCCCTTGGATAAACAATTTCCATTTGCAAAACTAGCAGAGTGGCATACATGGGCCTTACCGCCTGTCCAACATCCTGTCCCCCAAAACAGGAAATAAATCATAGAGCTGAGGGACACTCCTGTCATTACCAAAGGAAAAAGAACCCCAGAGTTAACTTCATACTCTGAAACAGTGTACTCCAAGGTAGTCAAATTGTTCATTCTGTTTACAATGACTTAAGTCGGTTCTAATAAACATTTCATTTGAACAGTTTGCATCTCACTTCATATGATTTGGTTTCTGTGTAAAACTCAGGTCTCTCATACAGGCAGCAGCGTATGCGTAGTCACATTCCCAGATAACAGGCTATGTCAGCATGGAGTTTATAACATCGGTGTACTTGAGAGTAGAAGAGAACACAGTTATATCAGCATTATGGGTCATGTTTTCACACACAGGAGAATGGTAGAAAATGAGTGTGAAAAGGACCAGGCATAGTGAAGGTGGGGTTATTAAGCCCATTTTTTAACACACACAACAGCGGTCCATAAGTTCAATGTTCCAAGGCAGTGCTCCTGGTTTCCCTATTCAGTGGGTTCTTTACTTCTTGCCTTTTATCTAATTATAGTTAAGCCTCTGGATTTGGAAACAAGGCTAGGATATGAATTTCATAAAAATGAAACAATTACCAAGATACTTACTTATCCAAGCATATGATTCCAATTGACAACCATCACACTTTAGGAGTCTAAGGGGCCTGCCCCTAGCCTTCCTAGTACTTAACTGTTCAGTAAACAAGATGTTGGCCCTGGACAGTAGCTCAGTTGGTTAGAGCACTGACCCAACTTTGCGGGTTCAATACCCAGTCAGGACAAATACAAGAATTAGCCAATGAATGCATAAATAAGTGGAACAACAAATCAATATTTCTCTTTCTCTCACTTTGTTCTTCTCTATCTAAAATAAACAGAAGGAGGAGGAGGAAGAAGAACAAGAAGAGGAGGAGGAGGAGGAGGAAGGAGAAGAAGAGAGTCAAAAAAACAAGATGTCTAAGCTTGAAACTTATCTTCTAAATTATTCAGTGAGGGGAAGAATGACCACAGGTTATACTCAGCAATGTGACTAATCCTTGCCTGCAAATCATCACTATATGTGTATGGATAGCCAGATCTACACAAATAATTCGTCAAACCATTTGCCTATTCTAATAATTTAAAAATTCAGACACAACCTCCTATACGTAGTGAAAGAATTTTGTGTTACATTAATGACACTTTGTTGTCCCCTCGAGTGCTTGTGACATTTTTCTTAAAATTGGGGTCACGTTTTGAGTAATAGAAATAACTCACGCATTGGAAAGAGGATTACTACCAATTAACGACATTCTCAGGACCACCCCATAGGGCTGTGCAAGCCCTGCCCTCATGATCACACAAAAGGGCAAATGAGCATACAGCCAAGCCCTCACCTGCTGGCAACCACACGGCCCAGGGACAGTCAGAAGGGATGTCTCTTTCTAATTCATTAAAGTTTTTCTGCAACCCTGAAACCTAAAAAGCATAACTGGGCATGTTATTTAGTTGCAGAGATACCTGGAGTCTGATTACAAATATTTATAGTTTAAAAAAAAATAACAGGCCCAAAATGGAGTCACTTAGGCTAAACACCATGTCACCAAAATGAAACTTAATTTACAGTTTCAGCTCTCCCAGAATAGAAATCATAAACAGTCAATCAGGAGTCACCTGACCAGCACAATTTAGGTCATTGGCCCTAAAGGCCTCTCCCATCTCCTAAAGGAAAGTAACCTTGCAATAACCAACCCGCTTTTTTGCCCAGTACGACTTCCTTGTCACTGCTTCCTTCCACTTATGAAAGTCTTTGTACAGCTCCTCAGAGCTCCTTCTGTCTGCTAGATGGGATACTGCTTGATTCAAACCCATTTTTGCTCGAATAAACATTAAAATTTCAATATGTCTTAGTTTAACTTTTAACAACATATGCATGTATACATTACACATGTGTGTGTATACATATAAATATACATGTGTATCATTTCAATATCAATAAATTTGAGTCCATCCAGTTGAATTTTGTAATGAATATATGTGAAAAGATTGAGCTTATCCCTAGTACAGTACTCAGCAGAAACTATACAAATAGTTCCCAAAATCTGTATTATCTGAAGTTAGGAGGGGGGAAGAGAAGGTCCACCAAGAGGACAAGAAGAAACTAAGGACATGAGTCAATACAAGGTAAAAAGAAGAAAAATAGAATGAATGTCTATGAACAACATGGTAGAGAGAGGCCAAGACTGGCAGGGCTTGACCCACACAAGGTAATCTTTAGCTTTCATTCCATTAACCCATGGGCTGAGTAATTTAAGTGATTTAAGCATGGAGTCTTAGAGAGGCCAGAGTCATGGGTTCATCCATATGTGAATCACACTGTTTCTGCTGCAGAGCCATAGATTTTGTGCTTAACTCAAATTAGCATCTTGCATATGCTTCCAACTAGTCACATGGGAGGTCAGAGCATGGGGGTACATTCACACAAATCCATCATCATTACTGGAAGAAGAAAAAAAAGAAAGAGACCTCAGGGCATCTGCTCTCCATGCAAGGTCCTTCAGAATTGAGCTTACCTGGAAATGAAAGCACATTATTGAATCAAGATAGCCCCAACTCAGCTCTGGCTGGGTAGCTCAGCTGGTTATAGTATTGACACAATATGCCAAGGTTGTGGGTTCAATCTCTGGTCAGGGCACATACAAGAGGCAACCAATGAATGAATAAACAAGTGAAACAACAGATGGATGTTTTTCTCCCGCTTTCCTCTCTTTCTCTATAACCAATCAATAAACATTAAAAATATATACATTAAACAATGAAAATCCCAACTCTGGCAGATCTGAGTTGTACCATGGCTTCATCGACGTGCCGTCGCTTTGCTCCTAGGTTGGGGAAAAGGGGCTTGCCTGAAGTCCCAAGCATTTGTGTGTCACTATTGAATTTATCATCCTGAGCCCCAAGCAATTTTGTTTTCCCAGAAGACAGATAAACAAGCCTTGAAAATTATGCTAAAATTGAGAGAAAAATTGGTTTCAATTGTTCAAACAGACACCCTTTGAAATTAAATATCACTCACATTCATAGTCTTTTTCCCAAACTCCTGTAGTGATTGGTTTATATTACAAAACTAATGTCTCTGCAATATCAAATAAACCAAGCAGTTTGGGTACTGTAACACCAATAATCACTAGCTTTGCTTCCTTATAAGTGGCTTTGTAGAGAAGCTGCATTATTTTAAATGAAAAAGTTTGCTTCAGGCTCAAATCTCACATTCCAAGATTCAGTTTGCGGTGAAACTTAACAATCTCATTAAAAACCCTCGAATGTTGGGACTGATGGTGACGGAAATGCTGACACAACACTAGCCTCAGCTGGCACTGCCAAAGGCTCCCAAGTAGGTTGACGCTCCTCTCCCCTGCGAAGTCGGTCTCCAGAGCCCAGGGCTTTGGAACTTGAAACTGTCGAGTGGAACTCACCAGCGGTGAAAGCCTCATGCAATAATGGCCAGAGATTTTGGACTTTAAGGAACTCAGTGTGGACTAAGACACATTTTTTTAAAGTATTTGCCCAATTTATTAGTAAACTATCAGAAGCGGGAGAGGAATATGCAGATTTTACTTAAGGAATGCCTCTACACAGGCATATCCCATAATGGTAGAGAGAAAGGAGAACCAAACAGAAAGAAGCTGTGGTTTTTGACATGCAAAGGTCAACAGTTAACAAACACATTTAGTCTATTTGTTTAATTTTACATCTTATCTTTAAGTTCAAATGTGAATGAGTGAAAAGGAAGGAATTCCCTGGGGAGTGACAGATAACAAAGCTAGAATCTCCTTACTGAAGGTTCCTCAACCCAAATTATGATCATTTCAAAGGCTAGAGTGCATATATTTTCGAGGAGGAAAAATGCAAATGTAAAAAAAAATCACCTAGCTTGGGGGTCTTAATGATACCACGGATGCATTTTCTATAAACTGCACTGATTTTGTAGACTGACGGCTGTTTTCAGTGCAACCTTCCTGACCATGCCATAAACCACGGAATTAGTTTCCTTCAGGAAAATCCTTGATCCCAAGGCTGGACTGCACAGCTAAACAAGCATATCAGAAGGTTTATGGGTTTCCCAGGCTACCCCCCAATTAAGGTTATTCAGTAATGATGCAATTACATTGCCTTAATTTGATTTTTTCAAGTCATTCTGTCTTCAATAACCGAGACCACCATGCCTGGAAGGAGTCCTGAATACTCTAGGAGTAAGATTTGTTTACAAACAGAGAAAAGCGAGCCCATGTATATATACGTTAATGAAAGTTCCATACTCTCCCCAGGGGACAATACCAACGATCAGCTACCACCTGTGTATGAATGATTCCCTCATTCTGACTGCTCTCCTAAACAGAATCACATCTGTACAGTCTCAATTCGCCACTTACAGGTAAGGCAGAAAACTAAGTGTCAGCATGCCTAAACCAGAACGCACAGCCTAGCGACCTACCCTCCTGAATTCCTCAGCTTGATCAATGAGCCCACCACCTACCCAGACAGAAAGCATTTCTAATCATTGGTTACCCCCCTTTTATTCCTTTATTCCTTAGATGCAGTATCATTTTACTTTTTAATAACGCCTCTCTTCCATATCTACCACTTTGTTCTATCGACCTTTTTCATCTAGTCATTAAAATACAAACCTCATTTGTTCATGGCCGACAGTCCCAAAATCCGTCAACCAAGTACTTAAGTCCCACTGGAGTATTATTTGTAATCCAAAAATCTGCTTCTGTTCCTCTATTAAATTTTTGTTAAATTCTTAAATGATTGCTCTTGTCTACAGGAGTGGGTTCTCAAATGATAGTGGAATAAGAATCTTGTCTATGTGTAGAGGGGAGAATTATTATAATACAGATTCCAGAGTCTTCCACAAGGAGTCAGTAGCTCTGGAGCGGGGCCCAGGAACCTGCATTGCATATGCCTCCCAGGGGATTCTGATTAGGTGGACTGAGGATCATGCTCTCAGGAACAACAGACTATGAGATACACAGCTCCTTCCAACGGTGTACAAGGCTCTTCAAGATCCAGCCAGGTTTCATTGGTTAGATCACATTTGTCTATCCTGAAATAAAAATCTAAGTAGTATAACCTACCTGCACAGTAATTTTCAAAAGAAAATCACTACAATTTCCTAAGTGTAAAGTGGTAGAAGGAAAAAAAGAGGTAAGTACTTTCAATTAATGTAGCTCATTTAATTTAAAGATTGGTTCACAGCTTCTAGAACATATAAAGAAGTAGACAAAATGCTTGCATCTGTATACAGGATCACGGTGAACACAACAGCTACAAACAGTGATCGGCAGCATTTTCACTGACACCTCAGGTTCCACAAGTGGGTATGACCACTGATGACATGACTTTCCCAAACTGTGGACAAAACTTAGTAAAGATCCACATAAAGCAATGTATAATCTTCCTCCTACTTACAAATTAGTTTTATTCCTGGAAAATCCTAACCACAAATACTCTGCGCCTATATGTAAAGCAAAGTTAGATTCCAGCTCAAATACTTGAAAGAGGTTTTGCTTTGAACCTTGCATAAAGGTCGGTTGAGACCTATGAGGATTACGTTTCACACAGCACAGCTCCTCGTGAGCAGGGCTGACTTGTGTGTGTGCATTGCAAGATACCAGCACACTGGGCTCCCTCACTAAATGCCAGCAGTGTCCTCCAACCACATATTACCCAAAAAAACTGTCACACGAATTTCCAAAACAGCCCCAGAGCAGAAGCCTCATCTCTCAATCTACCTTCCACACCAATCACTCCACAGAAATGACTCTAATTAAAGCAACAGCGACCTTCATGTCTCTCAACCCAGTAGACATTTGGCTTTCCTCACCTTCTAGTTTCAGTAGGTTTCTCCTCCCTAACATGATCTTCCCTTGACTTTTATCCAAACACACTCTCCTGATTTTTGTTACCACACTTTCCGTTCCTTATTGTCAGCAGCCTTTAGGAGCTCATACCCTCTACCTGGCCATGAAATGGTGTGGTTCGGTGACCCTGGCCCACAGGACTTCTTTCTTTCTTATTCTCTGCTCTCTGACTAGTCAGTCTCACCCACAACATCAACACCATCTATATACTTTTATCTCCTCAAGTTTGTATTCCCCACTC
>PVKM010027055.1:0-18991 GCA_004027735.1 Carollia perspicillata | reverse complement strand
CCATTCCTCCCCTTTAGTTCATGTCCATGTGTCTGTCATAAATTCTTCAGCTTCTACATTTCCCATACTATTCTTGCCCTCCCCTTGTCTATTTTCTACCTACCAGCTATGCTACTTATTCTCTGTACCTTTTCCCCCTCTCTCTTCCTCCCACTCCCCTGTTGCTAACCCTCCATGTGATCTCCATTTCTGTGGTTCTGTTCCTGTTTTAGTTGTTTAGTTTGTTTTTGTTTTAGGTGTGGTTGTTAATAATTGTGAGTTTGCTGTCATTTTACTGTACATATTTCTTATCTTCTTTTTCTTAGATAAGTCCCTTCAACATTTCATATAATAAGGGCTTGGTGATGATGAACTCCTTTAACTTGACCTTATCTGAGTAGCACTTTATCTGCCCTTCCATTCTAAATGAAAGCTTTGCTGGATAGAGCAATCTTAGATACAGGTCCTTGCATTTCATGACTTGGAATACTTCTTTCCAGCCCCTTCTTGCCTGCAAGGTCTCTTTTGAGAAATCAGCTGACAGTCTGATGGGAACTCCTTTGTAGGTAATTGTCTCCTTTTCTCTTGCTGCTTCTAGAATTCTCTCCTCCATTTTAGTCTTGGGTAACTTAATGATGATGTACCTTGGTGTGTTCCTTCTTGGGTCCAACTTCTTTGGACTCTCTGAGCTTCCTGGACATCTATTTCCTTTGCCAGATTGGGGAAGTTCTCCTTTATTATTTGTTCAAATAACTTTTCCACTTGTTGCTCTTCCTCTTCCCCTTCTGGTACCCCTATAATTCAGATGTTGGAACATTTAAAGATGTCCTGGAGGTTCCTAAGCCTCTCCTCATATTTTTTTGAATTCTTGTTTCTTCATTCTTTCCTGTTTGGTTGTTTCTTTCTTCCTTCTGGTCCACCCCATTGATTTGAGTCCCAGTTTTCTTTCCATCACTATTGGTTCCCTGTGCATTTCCTTCATTTCACTTAGTGTAGCCTTCATTTGTTCATCTAATTTGCAACCAAAATGAACCAATGATAGATTAACTATCTCTTCATCACTTAGTTATATATATATTTTTTGAGCTTTGATCTGTTCTTCCATTTGGTTCATTTTTTTTTTGGTCTTGTCATGCCTGTTACATATGAGGGGCAGGACCTTAGGTGTTCACTAGGGCGGGGCAACCCAGTTGCTGGGTTGTGAGGCTGTATGTAGAAGCAGGGTCAGACAGGGAACAATGGTGCTTGCTCTACTCTCCGTCATATTTCAGTCCCGTCCGCTGCTTCCCCCAAGCATACTGGGCCTTTCTGGTGCTGATTCCCATGTGGGTGGGCTTGTGTACATTCTAGGACCCTGTGGGTCTCTCCAACGAACTCTCCTGTGAGGCTGGGAGTCTTTCCCCGGCACCTCAACCCCCACAGATGTTTTCAATTGGTGTTTTGAGTGTTTATTTCCCCGAGTTGGGGGCCCTGGGTTGTGTGGTCTGTCTCACTCTGCAGTGTCACCTGGTTTATCTGTACTCGAACATGGTGAACATGGGACCTCCTGGTCAGCCAGCTGCCTTGCATGCAGTGCCCTGCTTCACAATCACCGCCTTGCTGGGTTTACCATTGCCACCACATGCCCTGTGTCTGCCAGCTGCTGCCTGAGTGCCCAGGGACTGCCTGCTGCCCTCTTGTGCACCCAGTGCCACCGCTGTTTTTTGCTGCAACCCCTCTCAGCCTGGCTGCCTGACTTTGCCCCTCCCACTAGTCTGGATGAATGTGTCTATTTTAATTCCTTGGTTGTGGGACATCCGTAACAGTTCAATTTTCTGTCAGTTCTAGTTGTTATTTTGTTTCTAAATTGTTGTTGTCCTTATTTTGGTTGTGCAAGGGAGCCACAGTGTGTCTACCTATGCCTCTATCTTGGCTGGCAGTCATGTCCTTACCACTCTTTGTGAAGTCTTTAAGTGGCCATTTAGACTCTGTCACCCTCAAATCTCATCTGTTTCAATCACACACACAGTTTTCATTTCCTCTCATATCTCTTTGCAAGGAGTCTTCCACACTGGTATGTCTTGATGGGATTCCATGGTTTCAGGAGTCTGGGTAACTATTTAGGATCAGCTCAGGCACAGAAATCAGTTTGGGGCCAATATCATGCAATGGAGGAAATATAAGCCGAGCATTATAGTCTGGAGCAGAAGTCCTCAAACTTAGGTTCATATGAGAAATAAAGTCCAGATTCTTGGGGTTCATGTCCCAAGATTTTGATTCACTGGGCCTGGGTGTTGCCCAGGAATCTGCATTTGTAACATGCACCCCAAGTGATTCTGATGAAAGTGGTTGGGAGACCATGCTTGAGAGTCACTGTCTTCCAGGTAACACCTAGATTAAACAGGGGATAGAAAAAAAATTAGATATAGGTTGTTGACTAACCAATCAACTCTCAAGTTAATTCAAATTCAAAAGTAGATTTTTCTTGTGGTCAAAGTGAGATCATGAGACAGCAACAATGACAACAAAAGCTGATTATGAATACATACTTACTTCTGGCAGTATTCCAGAAGTATTGGGTTGGCCAAAAAGTTCATTTGTTTTTTTCCATAAGATGGCTCTCTAGTAGCACTTAGTTGTCTTTTACTTCATTTGAAACAATTTTGTTAGATTGTATTGTGACACTGTCATATCAGTGTACATTTAAAAAGAACTCATCAAATTGGTGAATTTTTGTGTAACCATTTTGTTACTGAAGATGGAGTAGGCAACATTTCTGGCATATTATGCTTTATTACATCAAGAAAGGTAAAAATGCAGCTGAAATGCAGAAAAAGATTTGTGCAGTGTATGGAGAAGGTGCTGTGACTGATCAAACGTGTCAAAAATGGTTTGTGAAGTTTGTGCTGTAGATTTCTCTTTGGACAATGCTCCACAGTGAGGGTGACCACTAGAAGTTGACAGCGATCAAACCAACACATTAGTTGACAATCAGTGTTACACTATGTGGGAGATAGCCAACATACTCAAAATATCCAAACTGATTAAGTTATTGGTAAAAATGAAAAATATGTCCTTTACTTCATGGAAAAAAAACACATGGACTTTTTGGTCAACCCAATATATCATTCTCTAGTGATAGAGAAAAACAGCTTTATGGAGATATAATTGATGTTCCATACAATTCATCTATTTAAAGTGTACAGTTCAATGGTTTTTAGTATATCCACAGATTTATGCAACCATTACCACAATCAACTTTAAAACCAATTCTTCCCCTTCACCCTACAAACCTGTAGTCATTTGTAGTCATACCCCATTTCCTCCCAACACTCCCAACCTCTGGGCAAGGACTGATCTACTACTTTCTGTCTCTATAGATTTGCCTATTCTTGGCATTTCAAATAAGTGAAATCAAATGATATGGGGTCTTTCTGACTGTCCTTTTTTTTTTTTTTTTTTGCCTAACATACTGTTTTCAAGGCTCTTCCATGTTGCAGCATTTATCAATACTTTGTTATTATTGCCTAGTAATATTCCTAATGATGTATTTTAAAATGTTGGCACCTCTCCTTTTCATTAACATTTCCACAAATTGAGCAATGTTATTCGATGCCCTAGTGACTTTTCCACCTCCTTCTGTGATGTTCCAACCACACTTCTGGGCTCCCTCCTACTGGCCTCAGCTGAGGATGGTGTGCCCCTTTGTTTGTGTAGTCAGTGCATCCCCTGATTCTGCATCTCTTTCCCTGGGCCTTCTCCTCATTTTTGACCTTCATCTCAATAAATACTTTACTCTTTCCATGTTATGTTGTAACAGGTGATGGGTTTCCTATCTATGCCAGTGTCTTCTCCAAGAGAGAGCCTAAATCTTATTCATTTTTCAAGTGCCTAACTGGTTGTTCACAAGTATAAGGTGCTTGACTGATACCTGTCAGTCATAAATGAAGAAAGAAATGAATGAAAGAAAGAGACCCATTGATGCCAGCATCTACAGCATGAAAACCATTTTCCCTGCAGGTGTTAACACAGCCATTTTAACTCCTCCTGCTTGAAGTGACTTGTGTGAAAGAGAGTGGGAATGACAACTAAAAGAATATCAAAGTGCCTAAGCATGAAAACAGTCTGCTAGCAGTGGTTTTCTCTGGGGGAGGGATTGGCAAGTCTGGGGGGCTTTCACCTCTTCTTTCATTATTGGCTTCAAAAGCAGAAAGTGCAGTGATAATGGGTAATTTTTACTTTTTGGGGTTTGGGAGGAGTTTTCATGTGAAAATACAGAAGTGAGTAAATAAGTACTGCCGTTGAGTTGGCTCAACCACTAAGTTGGCTCTGGGTAACTTGGGGCAAATGCCTTCTCCTCTCTGAACTCAGTTTCCTTAACTGTGAAAGAGAATGAGAAAACTTGCCTTGCGGGTCTATCATGAGAATTGAAAAGCACGGTGCCTGGCACAAAGTAGGCATTTGACAAATGACAGCTGTTGTTACTGTTATTAGCAATAATGATAGCAGCAACAAGCAGAAAAATGATAAACCAGGGAGGTCCCTTCCATTTGAGGTAGTCCTTGAATCCAATTTTATTTATAGCCTTTCTGCTTATGCTGGGTGGCTTAACATACTGATTCTCTGAAACCATGTGGGTTATCTCTGGAATGGAGGCTCTTTTAATAAACTCCACTTATTGGGTGATTATGCAGAAGGAGCTGCTATGACCTCAGTGGCCTAGAAAAGCATTGTGATAATAGTAGCTGCTGTTTATTGAGCCCTTACAGTGAGCCACTTACTTCTTAACACAGTCCCATGAGATCTTAAAATCCCATTTTACAGATGAGAAAATGAGGCACAGACAGGTCAAAAGTTTTAAAGCCATACATCTAGTAAGTGATTTATCCAAGATTCAAATCCAGGTCTTCTGGATCAAAGTTAGCTGTATTTTCATTAGACCTGATGCTTCTCAAGTTATACATAATGTTGTATAAGAGAGAAGAAAGAGAAGAGATGACGCGAAGGGGCAGTGGGGCTTTGACGAAAGGTTTACAGTATCCCAGTTTTCCCATCTGATGTAGCATGCCCTGCCTCACTGGGTCCTGGAAGTCTGGGAATGAAGCACGGTTACTTCCTGCTGGTGTCACTCAGGCCAGGGAGTTCCATGAACTCTGAGATAGAATGCTGGCTGTGTATGAGGGGTTGCCATAGATACCAGAGGATGCTGAGCAAAGGACTATCAGTTGTCCTTCCATATCCAGTCTTTCTTCCAGAGGAAAATGATTTTTGTGGAGCATAATTTTGCCTAGAATAAAGACTACATTTCCAGCCTTCCTTGCAGCAATGTGCAGCCACATGTCTCAGTTCTGGCAATGGGATATGAATAAAGAGAGGTATGTGCAACTTCTGGGAAATTTCATTCAAAGCTGTGGGTATGTACTCTGC
The DNA here is from genome assembly GCA_004027735.1 of Carollia perspicillata. Classification (NCBI taxonomy): domain Eukaryota; kingdom Metazoa; phylum Chordata; class Mammalia; order Chiroptera; family Phyllostomidae; genus Carollia; species Carollia perspicillata. The sequence continues at coordinate 13,606 of PVKM010027055.1, read as the reverse complement.
TTATCCACTAGCTGTGGGGGCTGTCTTGGCAGTGAAGTGAACATGGAATGGAGGCCATTTATAGTAGAAGAAACATATAGAAGGATATTGGGCCCATGCTGGCCCTGGACTACCTTCCAGGTGTCCTACCAGTCCTTCAGTACTACTTACCTTCTCATGAGAGAAAAAATATCTTCTATTTTAAGCCACTCCTAGTTTGTTCTCTATTATTCACAGTTGAAGCTGATTCTCACACAGAAGCAACCTCTAGCATCTACTGCTTCCCATCCTCCTTTCCAGTAGCCCCCAATTTCTGTTAGGGGCTTCATGTTCAGGAAAGTCTCCAGAGGTAATCATGTGACCTAAGCTAAACAAACCATAACATTCCATTTCCCCAGCTACAGTGAGTGGATCTGAGGTGGGTGTGTGACCTAAGCTGGCCCAAATCAGAAAGAATCTCATGATTTTTGTCTCTACAGCTGAGTCAAAACCAATCTTTTGCTTTGGAAAGTGTAGCCTGGAGCTGTAACTACCATTTTGCTATGCTGAAGGAAACACTAAGGTCGAGAAAAAAGTTATAATGACAAACGGGGCTAAAGCCAGAGTATTGATCAGACTATGTCTGAAGTCTGTTATTTTTCTGCCTTTCAGACCCATGAAACAGTATGTTGTGTATGTTGTCTGCCAATACTTTTTGTCCCTATATTATAAATGCAGTTTGAGACGGGCTTTGTTATTTACAACCAATTCACGGGACAGAGATGTTCCCTCCATCTTCTATCCAAAACAATAACAAAAATAAGAGCAAAGCACTTTGATGGCTCTTCTGAAGAAAGATAGAGCCAGGATGGAAGCAGAGATGTCATTTCCTCTGAGAGCCTTTCCTGATGCTTCCCAGTCTGAGCAAAGAGCCTCTTTAGTACTTACTCCCATAGCACCCGCCTATCCTCGCCTCTTACAGGAAAGGGGGTTCTTGGTATAATAAGTCATTGCATTTATGCCATAAGAGCTGATCAATAATTAGCAAGAGGTTTGCTTATCTTTTAAATGGTTTATTCTGAAGAAGTTGAGAGGATTACTGTGAAGGAAAGTATCTACCATATTCCTTTCAGGATGAAGCCAGGAATAATACAACCATGGCTTTGACCATGTGGCAATCTAGAAGGATGGGGCAGCGTCACTGGGGAGACAGCAGACAGGCAGTAAAGGGAAGATGGGTGGCCAGAATTTGGCCTACTCCTAGAGACCCATCTGAGGTAGTCCAACAGGGAAAAAGTAAAGAATATACAGAAGCCTGGACTTTTATGTATGGTGATAAGATTATGCTCCTTCTGATGATGTCTTATATGTGTACCCCCTTCCAAACGCAGGACAAAATGGTTAGCTTACACCAGTTTGCTGTCCATCCCTCATAAAAGCTCAGCTCCATGAGGTCATGGATCATCATGACTTGGCCACCATCATTTCCCCAGAACCCAACACAGTGCCTAGAATATGAGAGATACTCTAAATATTTCTAGGATGGCTAGATGGTTGGTTGGTAAAACTTGCTTGGTAGCACTCAGCAGAGCATTACGGTTTTCATAAACATTTTATCAGGAGTAACTGAGCAAGCAACTGTCTTCATTGAATTTCATCCAAGCAACTGTCTTCATTGAATTTCACTGACAGACCATGAAAACTCTGAGCAGAAAGGGATCATATGATGCAAGTTCTGTCTCCTAGCTCAAGGAAATTCCCAGGAAAGGGAAATAATTACTCCACTGGAGGCAAGAGTTCTAGCTCCTTTGCCTGAAAGCTGATTTAAGGTCAACCTCTACTTAACTTAAGGCCAAGGTGCATTTTTCTTAAACATTTCTTTGGGGGGGGTGATAATTGTGAAAATGCCCAAACATAAGAGAAGGATGATACCCTGTTCTCCTGACCCAAAAGTCTATTATAGGACTTAAATTCAACATTCATTTAAGCCAATATTCAATGAGCATCTACTGCGTGCCATGAATTGTACTCAGAGAAAATAAGACAGAGACTTTATCCTTACCAAGCTTATGCCCTAGTCAGGAGACTAACAAGCCAATGATTTGAGAAGCAGGAAAGCATAGGTTGAAGGGGAGGTTCACAAAGGGACACTGAAGCCAGTTGTGAGATTTATTGGCTGGGGTGCTTCCTGAAAGAAGGTTTGCCTAATCTGAGAATGATATATGGGAAGGAGTCGGCCAGGTGAAACATGGAGGAAGGAGGATATTTTGGGAGGAAAAGCAAGGGGATAGAGAGAAGCTTGGCATTTGCAGAAGTGGTAGTGGTGAGTCAAGGGAAATTGGTGAGTGGAGGGGCAGGGTCAGATATTTCATGGCCTTCTAAATCATGCTCAGCATTTCAGACTTATTCTAATAGCAATGGGGAGTCACTGGAAGGTTTTAATATGAGAGTTATAAGATCAGACATAATCTATAGAAACCTCCTCTGGATGTAGTGTGGCAAGAAGTTTGGAGGGGGCCGAGACTGAAGATGAGGACACTGACTAGGTGGCCATTTTAATGCATACACACACATCCATATCTACACACTCACATCCACGTACCCCTTTACACCGAATATTTATGCAAGCACCAAAGTAATCCTACGACTGGGTGAAAACAATGCCTTAAGCTATCCCACTGTTCAGTGCCTTAGCTTTCTTATCTGTAGAATGGGAATAAGCACAGTTTTATTCAATGTCTCCCAGGATTTCCAGGAGAAAGGAAATGTCATCATATGGTTAAGGGCTTCACAGCTCAGTGTGGGTAAGAACAAAGGGCTGCTTCTGCTTGGTCCCTTTTCATTTCCTCCAGTCCCTAATCTCAGCACAGGAGACATCTCTGGGGGTTGCATGTGGAAAAGGTATTCTGGATGGACACGGAGATGTCAACAAAAGACAAATTTTCATTAGGTTCCCATTAATTCTCAAAGTTGAAACTAAAGTGGGAGAATTGGGGCTTTACCTCCCAACACTAAAATTTAGAAAGTACAGAATGGTCCAAAGACTTCCAGGCAAGAGTGGTAATCCATCCAGCCTGGGACTCCTCTGAATAGACAGTTCCATGATAGGAGGGTGTGTTCGAGCTCTTTGCCGTGGGGAGCCCAGATGAGTTTTCCTGGACTTCTGTAACAAAATACTACAGAATGGTTTAAATAATGGAAATTTACTTTATCACAATTTTGGAGGACAGATGTCCAAGATCCAGGTGTCAGCAGGCCTTGTTTCTCCTGAGGCCTCTCTCCTCGGCTTGCAGATGGCTGTCTTCTCCCCATGTCTTCACATGGTCCTCCCATGTATTTCTGTGTCCTAATCTCCTCTTCTTTTAAGGACCATTGTCATGTTGGATTAGGGCCAACCCCAATGACCTCATGCTACGTAATCACCCCTTTAAAGACCCTGTTTCCAAACATAGTCACATTATGAGGTACTGAGGGTTAGGACTTCAACATATAAATTTTAGGGGGACACAGTTCAGCCCATAACAGTAACCAAATAGCTTATTTATATAGCAAGCATAAACAAACTGCCAGGAAACTCAAAGGCTATGAAAATTCCTGCTGAAGTTTATCCCCAAACTAAGAATCCCCGACTGAAACAGATTTGCTGCTGCCTTGGTTGTGGCACCATCCACAATTTCCTGTTCTTTATCTCTGCTTCCATGTGCTGCTATAGAAAAGAGCTGATCTACACCCAGCTCTTTCTTTACCCTTTTGCTGAACAAGTTTTGCTATGGCAGCGGCTGGCTGGGAAGAGATAACCCAGGTAGTGACAGGGTCAGCCTATGTTCTTCTTTCCTCAATTCTTGGACAACTCCTGCTGTGTATTAGGTGTTGCATGAATTTCCAGAGTGGAGTTCATTGCTAAGAGTTTTGAGTGAGTGTGTGTGCACATGCATGTCTCTGTATGTCTGGGCAAAGTAGCACCTTTAGTAAAGGAGTCAAATGGAAAATAGGATCCTCTGAAGAGGGAAGGCACTCATTCATCTACTGGTGGGTCCCATTTGGATTGTCTGTCCTAGGCCTATCCGCACTCTACTCATCTTACATCCATTGGCTTCAGTGACACTTCCTGGAAGTTTTCAACAGGGCTCCTCCTGCCTCTCTTGTGGTTGGAAATAATGACCTGCAGACTTCAAACCTCTCTTCTAGTCTTTTGAAGGTGGGTTTCATCCACTGTATGTTTTAAGGTTTGGAGTCTTGGTCATTTGCAGCCATCCCTCTGATGTCTCAGGAGCTGCAGCAGTTAAGTAGTGGGAGGATGAGATAGAAGTACAAATAAATTTGCCATTAGAAGGGGTTCATGCCTCAATGGGTCATCTTCCTGAGTCATCCTCAATGTCCCCCAGGGCCCTGTAGACTTCAGAAGGCAGTATCTGTGTGGGAGAGAGGCAGGAAGATCAGGGGAATTTGTTACTTTGTTAGAGGCTTAAACCAGATCCATGTTGCATGGGTCTAAGCATTCTGAAGCCTCTGGAATCTGCCAGGATTTCCTTTGAGGACTTTCCATTTTCCCAGTGATATGTCAGTTACCAGCTTTGTTTGGAAATTATCTTCCCAGCTAAGTTCCTCTGCCACAGTTCAGGAAAACTGTTAGTTGACAGGCATAGCCTGAAGCAGTCCCTGTGGATTCCCAGGGTGTCTGTCTAAAGCAAACTGTGTGCATAGAAGCCAAGGAAGGTTTGTTCCCTTTCCTCTTATCCTCAGGAATCAGAGATCCCCGAGGAGGACGGTTTAGTTCCCTGGCTGTTTCTCCACTTCCTTGCTGGCCCCATTTGGATATTCCTAGCATGCCTTTTTAATTTTTCATTCATTCTTTCCACAAATATTTATTGAGCACCAACCATGGTTAATTTTATGTGTCAACTTGACTGGGTCACAGGGTTCCCAGACATTTAGTGTAGGTGTTCCTAAATGAAATTAACATTTTACTCATAGACTGAATAAAGCAGACTCCCCTCCCTAAGGTAGGTGGGCCCCATCCAATAAGTTGAAGGTCTGGATAGAACAAAAATTCTGACCCTTCTGTGAATAAGAACACGCTCCTCCTGCCTGACTGCTGTCAAGCTGGGACATTAGTCTTTTCCTACCTCTGGCCTCGGACTCAGGCTCCTCCCCAGGGTGTCTAGCATGTCAACTGCAGATCTTGGGACTTCTCAGTTTTCCTAAGTTCATGAGCCAATTATTTGTAATAAATCTCAATCTCTCTTTTGCTCTAGCTCTCTTTATCTCTATCTCTAAATATATATTTATACATACCCTATTTGTTGTATTTCTCTAGAGAAACCTAGACTAATATACATCTGGGAGCACAGAAGTGAAATAAACAAAGTCTCTGCCATTAGGCGTTTACATTTTGATGTGCACAGAGTGGGTAGGGGGAGGTATTTTCATTTGGTTTGACATGTAACACGAAAAATTTGCACAGTACTTTTAATCACATAATACTTTACAAATGGAAAAGCAATTTCCTGAACATGTACCTCTCTGTCCCCGTCCCCCATCTTAAAACCCTGTATTTGATGGGAGAGAGAATATGGAGGTAGGGATATATTTCTTTACACTATTTCTCTCTGCTTAAAGCTGGGGTTCTTAACTTGTTTGTACTAGGGACCCCTTTGGTAATCTTATGAACTCTTTCTCAGAATAATGTTTTAAAATATGTAACATAAAATACATAGCATTTTGAAGAAAACCAGTTATTTTGAAATGCAGTTCTCAAATACAAAAACTGTGATCTAATAATATGTGTTCCTTTTATTAATGTGTAAATAACATGATTTAGCAGTAGGCTTAATAACAATTTTGATTTCAAAGTACTGATGAGGATAAGTGATATTTTGAAATAATTGAAACACCTGGGACATGATATGAAAATATCCATGACTTCCATCTGGCCAAGATAGAGGCATAGGAGGACATATTGTGCCTCCTCGCACAACCAAAAGAAGGACAACAACACATTTAAAAACAAAAAAACACCAGAACTGCCAGAAAATCGAACTGTATGGATGTCTGACAATCAAGGAGTTAAAGAAGAAACATTCATCCAGACCTGTTTAATGGGCAGCCGGGCAGAGAGGACTTGTGGCAAGGTAGTGGCTGGAGGTCTGGGGTGGGCAAGGCAGTGGCTGGCAGACCAGGTGAGGTAGAGGCTGGTGGAGGGGGCAGTCCCACATTCATGTATAGATAAACTGGGAGGAACAAATGGGGAGTGAGACAGTCCATTCAACCCAGGGTTCCAGTGTGGGGAAATAGAGCCTCAAAGCCTCTGACTGAAAAAAAAAGCCTGTGGGTACTGAGGAGGTGGGAGAAACTCCCAGCCTCACAGGAGAGTTTGTTGGAGACATCCCCAGAGTCCTAAAACATACACAAAACCATCCACCTGGGAATCAGCACCAGAAGGGCCCAATTTACTTGTAGGTAGCAATGGAGGGGACTGGAAGCCAGCAGAGAGCTGAGCTGGCCTCATTGTTCACTCTCAGACCCCTACACCACATATAGTGCAACAACCCAGCAAAGTAGGTAGGCCTGCCCTGGTGAATACCTAAGGCTCTGCCCCTTACTACGTAACAGGTGTGCCGAGACAAAAAAAAAGGGGGGGGGAGCCCAAATGAAAAACAGATCGAAGCTCCCAGAAAAATACAATGAAGTGATGAAGAGATAGCCAACCTATCTGATGCATAGTTGAAAACACTGGTAATCAGGATGCTCACAGAATTGGTTGAGTATGGTTGCAAAATACAGGAAAAAGTGAAGGCTATGAAAAGTGAAATAAAGGGAACCAACAGTGAAGGGAAGGAAACCAGGACTCAAATCAGTGATTTGGACCAGAAGGAAGAAATAAACATTCAACTGGAACAGAATGAAGAAACAAGAGTTCAAAAAATGAGGGTAGCCTTAGGAACCTCCAGGACAACTTTAAACATTCCAACATCTGAATCATAGGGGTGCCAGAAGGAGAAGAGGAAGAATAAGAAATTGAAAACATAATTAAAGAGAACTTCCCCAATCTGGCAAAGGAAATAGACTTCTGGGAAGTCCAGGAAGCTCAAAGAGTCCCAAAGAAGTTGGACACAATGAAGAACACACCAAGGTGCATCATAATTACATTACCCCAGGTTAAAGAGAAAGAGAGAATCCTAAAAGCAGCAAGAGATAAGGAGACAGTTATCTACAAAAAAAGTTCCCTTAAGACTATCAGCTGATTTCTCAAAGGAGACCTTACAGGCAAAATAGGGCTGGAAAGAAGTATTCCAAGTCATGAAATGCAAGGACCTACATCCAAGATTGCTCTATCCAGCAAAGCTATCATTTAGAATGGAAGGGCAGATAAAGTGCTCACCAGACAAGGTCAAGTTACAGGAGTTCATCATCACCAAGCCCTTATTATATGAAATGTTAAAGGGGGACTTATGTAAGAAACAGAAGAAGTTCAAAAACTACTAACAGTGAAATGACAACAAACTCCCAACTCCCAAAAACTGAACCTAAAAAAAAAAAAACCCAAAAACAAACTAAGCAAATAACTTAAACAGGAACAGAACCACAGAAATGGAGATCACATGGAGGATTATCAGTGGGAAAGTGGAGGTGGGGAATGGGGGAAAAGTTACATGGAATAAGAGGAATAAATGGTAGGTAGAAAATAGAGAGGGGGGAGGTTAAGAATAGTATAGGAAATGTTGAAGCCAAAAAACTTATATATATGACCCATGGACATAAACTAAAGGGGGTGTGCCAGTGGGAGGGCATGTGCAGGGCAGAGGGGAATAAAAGGAGGAAAATGGGACAATTTTTTTCTTTAAAAAAGAAAAAAATATCCATGACTTATTGGAGACAAAGTCCCAGATATTACAAACAGTATGGCAGATAGAGATGAAAGATGGCAGAGGAGCGACTAGAAGCTACACTAATCTCCTCCCAGGACCAATTTGGAATTACAACTAAATTGTAGAGAAAGCGTCCTGAATAATCAGCTGAACACTAGCTGGAGAGAAGCCTTACAACCAGGGACAGACTGAAGAAACCACTCCACCACAATAAGACTAGGAAGGAGTGCAGAGGAGGAGTGAGAGGGTTGGCTGGGCTCCCACGGGTGGCAGCTGAAGCTTTGGAGGGGTATTCTCAGCAGGCCTCAGAAGTGTGGAGTCTAAACCCCAAGCTGAACTCCCCAGCCTACAGCAGCAGAGTCAGGAAAGGAACCCAGATAACATTCTGCTGTGAAAAGCAGTAGGATTTCTGTCTGCCAAGGAGAGATGGCTGGAGATGCAGAGAGCCTCTTAAAGGGCCAACAGACAAAATTTTGTTTGCAGCCCCTTACTCTGAGCTACAGCAGAGAGAGGATAGAGTGGACTAGGGACACTTGAGATGAGTTTGGGTTTGGTGGCTTTGGGGAGAGAACTAAAGGAATAGTCACCAGGATCCCTGTGGTGAGTCAATCCCCATACTGCAGAAGCCCTCTTTCTCAGGCAGAGCACTCTTCCCTAAGAGGCATCAGTCTGAGAGGAAGTAACAGCTCTACCAGCAGGAATTATTCTGCCCCACCCTGTGGTCCTTAAGCTGGGATACTGATTATAGCTTAAGGCCATATCATTGATTAGTTTAACAACCAGGGCAGAAAATACAAAGAAACAGTCAAAATGGGAAGACAAAGAAATAAACCCCAAATGAAAGGACAAAAAAAAGTTCTCTGGGAGAACAACTAGATGAAATGGAGACAAGCAATCTATTAGAGAGTTTAGAGTAATGGTTATAAGGACACTCAACAGCATAACAAAAGACATAGAAACCATGAAAAAGGACCAGTCATAAATAAAGAATGCAATATTTGAAATATAATAATACACTGGAAGGAATAAACAGTAGGTTAGATGAAGCAGAAGATCAGTGATTTGGAACGCAGAGTAGAAAAATACCCCAGGCAGAGCAGCAAAAAGTAACAAGAATTCAAAAAATGAGAAGAGTTTAAGAAACATTTTGGACAACATGAAGTGGAACAACATCCACATCATGGGAATACCAGAAGGAGAAGAGAGCAAGCAAGGGATTGAGAATCTATTAGAAGAAATAATAACAGAAAACTTCCCTAATCTGGTGAAGCAAAAAGACACACAAGTTCAGAAAGCTCAGAGAACACAAGTTCAGGAAGCTCAGAGAGTGCCAAACAAGTTGGACCCAAAGAGGCTTACACTCAAACACATCATAATTAAAATGACCAGACTTAAAGATAAGGAGAGAATCCTAAAAGCCACAAGAGAAAAGCAGGTAGTTACATACAAGGGAGCACCAAGTAAACCGTCACCTGATTACTCAACAGAAACATTTCAGACCAGAAAGCAGGGGTATGAAACATTCAAAATGATGAAAAGTAAGGACCTACAACCAAGGTTACTTCACCCAGCAAGGGTATCATTTAACACTGAAGAAGAAATAAGGAGCTTTCCAGACAAGAAAAAAGCTAAAGGAGTTTGTTAACACCAAACCAGTACTGCAACAAATGTTAAAGGGCTTGCTTTAAAAAGAAGAAGAAAAAGAGAAAGAAAAAAAAAGCAAAATAAAATAGTCTAAGTCTAACAATAAAATGACACTATATATCTATCAATAATCACCTTAAATGTAGATGGCTTAAATGCTCCAACCAAAAGACAAAGGGTAGCTGAATGGATAAGAAAATAAGACCAACATATATGCTGCCTCCAAGAGATCCATCTCAGACTGAAAGATACACACAAGCTAAAAGTAAAGGGAAGGAAAAAGGTATTCTGTGCAAATGTGAAGGGAAAAAAAGCTGGGGTAGCAGTACTTATATACGATAACATAGACTTTAAAACCCAGGCTATAGTAAGAGACAAATAAGGCTACTACATAATGATACAGTCAACAATCAAACAAAAGGATATAACTGTAGTAAACATTTACACCCAACATAGGAGCACCTAAATATGTGAAGCAAACCTTGATGGGCAAAAAGGGAGAGACTGACAGAAATATAGTCACAGCAGGGGATTTAAAACACCCCATTGACTTCAATGGACAAATCTTCCAAACAGAAAATCAACAAGGAGACAGCAGCCTTAAATGACACACTAGATCAAATGGATTTAATTGATATCTTCAGAGCATTTCACCCCAAAGAAGCAGAATATACATACTTTTCAAGTGCAAAGGGGATGTTTTCTAGGGTGCACCACATGTTAGGACACAAAACAAGTCTTAAAAATTTAAGAAGACAGATCATACCAAGCATCTTCTCTGACTATAATGCTATGAAACTAGAAATCAATCACAAGAAGAACACTGAAAAACACACCAAGACATGGAAGCTAAATAACATGCTATTACACAATGAATGGATCAATGACAAAATCAAGGAAGAAATAAAAAGATACCTTGAAACAAATGAAAATAAGAACATAACAATCCAAAATCTGTGGGACACTGGGAAAGCAAACCTAAGAGGAAATTCATAGCATTACAGGCCTATCTCAAAAAAAGAAGAAAACTCAAATAAACAATCTAACTTCACACTTAAAGGAACATGAAAAGGAACATCAAACAAAACCCATGTTGGTAGAGTAGAAGGAAGGAAATAATAAAGATCAGAGAAGAAATAAATGAAATAGAGTAAAAAAAAGATACAAAAGATCAATAAGTCCAAGAGCTGGTTATGGAAAAGATAAACAAGACTGATAAATCTTTAACCAGACTTATCAAGAAAAGAGATGAAGGACCCAAATAAATAAAATCAGAAATAGAAGAGGAGAAATAACAACTATCACCAAAGAAATACAAAGGATTGTAAGAAAATATTGTGAACATTATATGCCAACAAACTGGATAACCTGAATGAAATGGAAAAATTCCTAGAAACATATTAAAACTAATCAGGAAGAATCAGAGAATCTGAATAGACAGATTACACCTAATGAAACTGAAGCAGTAATAAAAAGTCCCAACAAACAAAAGCCCTGGACTGGATAGCTTCACAGGTGAATTTTGCCAAACATTCCAAGAACTAACACCTCTCCTTCTCAAACTAGTTCATAAAATTCAGGAGGAGGGAAGGCTGCCTCCCTTTTATGAGGGCAGAGTTATCCTAATTATAAAACCACATAAAAACACTTCAAAGAGTGAAAATTATAGGCCAATATCCCTGATAAATACAGATGGTAAAATCCTCAACAAAAATATTAGGAAACCAAATATAGCAATGCATCGAAAAGATCATACACCATGACCAAGTGGGATTTATTACTGGAAAGCAAGGTTGCTATAACATTCACAAATCGATAAATGTGATTCACCACATAGACAAAATGAAGGATGAAAACTACATGATCACATCAATAAATGCAGAAAATGCATTTGGTAAAACCCAGCACCATTTATGATGATAACTCTCAGCAAAGTGGGATTAGAGGGAACATACCTAAACATAATAAAGGCCATATATGACAAACCCACTGCCAGCATCGTACTCAATGGGATAAAAATTACAAGCGTTCCATTTATGATTGGGAACGAGACAGGGATGTCCACTTCCACCTCTCTTATTCAACACAGTACTGGAAGCCCTAGCCATGGCAATTAGACAAGGAGAGGAAATAAAAGGCATCCAAATTGGAAAGGAAGAAGTAAAACTGTCTTTAATTGCAGATGACATGATACTGTACATAGAGAACTCCAAAAATTACAAGAGACTACTAGAACTGATAAATGAATTCAGCAAAGTACTAGGTTACAAAATTAATACTAAGAAATGAGTTGTATTTTTATATGCCAATAATGAACTAACAGAAAGAAAAATTAAGAAAACAATCCCATTTACAATTGCTTCAAAAAGAATAAAATGCCTTGGAATAAACTTAACCAAGGATGTAAAAGACCTATACCTGGAAAATTATAAGACACTAAGGAAAGAAATAGAAGAAGATACAAATAAGTGGTAGCACATACTGTGTCCATGGATAGGAAGAATTAATATCATTAGAATGTCCATACTACCCAATCTACAGATTCAAAGCAATTACTATCAAGATTCCAATGATGCATTTCACAAAACTAGAATGAATATTTAAAAAATTATGTGGAACCACAAATGGCCCAGAATAGCAACAGCGATCCTGAGAAAGAACAAAACTGGAGGATATCAAATTGTAAGGCCATATAGCAAAGTAGCAAAGTACTGGCATGAAAACAGACACACAGATCAATGGAACAGAGAGCCCAGAAATAAACCTACACCTTTATAGTCAATTATTATTCAATAGAGGAAGCAAGCACATACAATGGGTTAAAGATAGTTTATTTAATAAATGGTGCTGGGGAAATTGGACAGATACATGCAAAAAAAAAAAAAAGACACTAGACCACCTTCTTACACCACACACAAGAATAAATCCAAAATGGATCAAAGACTTAAATGTTAGACCCAAAACCATAAAAATCACAGAGGAAAACAGACAGCAAAATCTTGGACCTGGCTCATAGCTATATTTTATCAGATATATCTCTCCAGGCAAGAGAAACAAAAGAAAAAATAAACAAATGGGACTACATCAAACTATAAGGTTTTTTGCACAGCAAAGGAAATCACCAACAAAATAAAAGATGACGCATAGAATGGGAGAACATATTCACTGATACATCTGATAAGGGGTTAATATCTAAAATTTATAAAGAACTTACAAAACTCAACACCAAAAAACAAGGAACCCAATTAAAAAATGGACAAAGGACCTAATATTTCTTCAAAAAGGACATACAGATGGCCAAAAGCTCCACTGTCACTAATCATCAGAGAAATGTAAATAAAAGCCATGATGAGATATCACCTCACACCTATCAGAATGGCTGTCATCAATAAATCAACAGACAAGTGCTGGTGAGGATGTGGAGAAAGAAGAACTTGGCACTGTTGGTGGGAATGTAGACTGATGCAGCCACTGTTTAAAGCAGTATGAAGATACCTCAAAAAATTAAAAATGGATCTGCCTTTTGACCCAGCAGTCACACTACTGGAAATATATCTGAAGGAACCCAAAACACTAGTTCAAAAGAACATTAAGCACCCCTATATTCCCTGAAGTGTCATTTACAATTGCCATGATATGGAAACAGCCCAAGTGTCCATCAGTAGATGAGTAGATAAAACAACTATGGGACATTTACACAATGGAATACTACACAGCCATAAAAAAGAAGAAAATTTTACCCTTTGCAACAGTATGTATGGACCTGGAGAACATTATGCTAAATAAAATAATCCAGTCAGAGAAAGACAAATACCATATTATTTCACTCATATGTGGAATATAATGAACAAACTGAACTAACAAGGAAAATGGGGACAGACTCATGGATGGAGAGCAGATGACAGCTAGTGGGTGAGGAGATGCAGGGTGGAGGGACTTAGCAAAAAGAAAAAAGAACTCGTGGACATGGACAACAGTGTGGTGATTGCTAGGGGAGGGGCTTATAAGGAGACTAAATGGTAATGGGAAAAAAAACAATAAAGATTAAATTTGAGCCCTGGATGGTGTGGCTCAGTGGATTGAGTGCCCAACTATGAAACAAAGGGTCACCAGTTCAATTCCCAGTGGGGGCACAT
>PVKM010027054.1:0-18990 GCA_004027735.1 Carollia perspicillata | reverse complement strand
GGGAAGGAATAATAGATAAGGCAAGATCCCTGAGCAGGGGCTTGGGATCCAGAGCATAACCAGGGAACTTACTCTCAGAGAGCAGAAGGGGCCCCTCTTACACTGGGAAACTGGACAGGGTTTGGGACACATACAGTTGCAGAGAAGGATGTGCATCCACAAGGCAGGGAGGAGCAGGGTGTAAGACTTAAGAGAATTCTTAACCTATGAAGTCCATTTTCTGTGCTAAGTAAGGCCATCGACTAAGAACAGTGCAGGAGATGGGATAGCGGCTGGCCTGTGGAAGTGGGTAAAGATTTGAACAGTGGTGAAGGACAGTGCTGCCTAACTGGAGGATCACAGGATTGGTGGAAACAATAAGCTCCCAGCTGGATTGGAAGCCAGAGACTCAGCATCCTCACTATAGATGTAGATGAAGCAGGCAGTTGAATTGATTCAGGACTGGGATTCTCTCTTGTAGGTGTAGAGAAGGGGAGAATGGCAAGAGTGTGCGAATGTGCTGATGGGTCCCAGGTCTCGGTTTAGTGGGGAAGGATAGGAAAACAGGAAGGGAGTCACCACTGAAGAGAAAAGATCAAGTATCAAAGGTCTGGAGCAACAGTTCTTAGATGGGGTTGGTGAAATTAGGATAACCTCAGGGACATGTTCAAACTGCATTCATCCTTCCCATCCTGAGATTTGATATTCTTCCCTGGTGGGCATTCCCTCCCTTCACCTCTTCTCAACCGAGAATCACTTCCATAGGGAACCGTTGTCACCGCGGACACCATGGGAGTGTCCCTCAGCTGACAGCCGGGTAAGGGTGAAAAGTACGTGTTATGACCCTACCTGAAGACTTTCAAAATTTGGTGTTATATCAGAAATATCTTATTGTAAGGAAAGGAATATATGTTTGTTTTGTTTTATGTTTTATATATTTCACTTAATTCAGTAGAAATCATTTTCAAAATTGGGTTCCCTTTGTAATTTGAGCGGTGTTGGTGACTGAATTCCAAGTTGCAAAACCTGTAATGATACTAAATACTTGAAGTTGTCACCTTAAAACACACTAGGTCCAACAGCCTCGACTTTAATTTTTCTAGAGAATGTTTAGTAATGATTTTCTTAAAAAATATGTTGAATGATTTTAACCAAAGAAACGCTACCTAAATATAATGGAGGCATAAGCTTTTCTATACAGAGTAGCTTTTTATTTCATTTTTAAAAAATATTTTATTTTATTCATTTTTAGAGAGAGGGGAAGGGAAGGAGAAAGAGTGGGAGAGAAACATCAATGTGTGGTTGCCTCTCATGGGTCCCCTACTGGGGACCTGGCCTGCAACCCAGGCATGTGCCCTGACTGGGAACTGAACCAGCGACCCTTTGCTTCACAGGCCCGTGCTCAGTCCACTGAGCTACACCAGCCAAGGCTTTATTTCATTTTTGAATCTTGTTTTTTCTTTACATTTCCTTCCGTGTTATACCTGTTTGTCTTTTGGTAGATCTTAAAATTATATCTTTCTCTCTGAGGTCTTTAATTTTTCTCCGCTCTCCTTCATTGCTTCCTGTCCGTTTCTTTAAGGTGAGAATGCAGGAAGACGCAGCTCTCCTCAACAAAAGAATAAGCACTCAGCCGGGGCTCACAGCACTTCCTGAGAATCCGAACACCACACTCCCACCTTTCCAAGATACATCTTGTGATCTGCAGCCGAGGATGGACCCGCCTCTTGGTCAGCAGGTGAAGGACGGCCTCGTCGTGGGCGGCCAAGGTGATGCCTCCGTAGATGCCATTTACAAGGCAGTTGTTGATGCGGCCAGCAAAGGAATGCAGGTCGTCATCACCACCGCAGTCAACAACACGACCCAGATCAGCCCCATTCCAGCTCTGAGTGCCATGAGTGCCTTCACTGCTTCAATCGGTGACCCACTAAGTCTCCCCAGTGCTGTCAGCGCGGTCATTCATGGACGGAACGTGGGCGCTGTCGATCATGATGGGAGACCGAGGAGTGCCAGAGGGGCGCGGCTGCCCAGGAGCCTGGACCAGGGGAAAAACTCAAACGAAGGAGATGGGTTTGAGTATTTCAAGTCAGCAAGTTGCCACGCATCTAAAAAACAGTGGGATGGGGAGCAAAGCCCTGGAGGGGAGCGAAACAGGTGGAAGTGTGAGGACTTTTTAGATCATGCAGGCCATGTTCACAGTAGTCCTTGTCACGAGAGGTCCAACAATGTCTCTACACTGCCATTTCTGCCTGGGGAACAGCACCCAATACTGTTACCACCAAGAAACTGTCAAGGGGATAAAATTCTGGAGGAGAATTTCAGGTATAATAACTACAAAAGAACTATGATGAGTTTTAAGGAGAGGCTGGAGAACACTGTGGAGAGATGTGCACACATTAATGGGAACAGACCGCGGCAGAGTCGTGGCTTTGGGGAGTTGCTGAGCGCCACCAAGCAAGACCTGGGCCTAGAGGAGCAGTCTCCAAGCTCCTCACACAGTTTGGAAAGTTCTCTGGTCAAAGACTACATCCATTACAATGGAGACTTTAATGCCAAAAGCATTAATGGGTGTGTGCCTAGCCCTTCAGATGCTAAAAGCATTAGTAGTGAAGATGACCTACGGAATCCAGACTCCCCCTCTTCAAACGAGTTGATACATTATAGGCCAAGGACGTTCAACGTTGGCGACTTGGTCTGGGGCCAAATCAAAGGACTGACTTCCTGGCCTGGAAAATTAGTAAGAGAAGACGACGTTCACAATTTATGTCAACAAAGCCCCGAGGAAGGGAAGGTATACCAATCTTTATCCATTGTCAAATACTAACCTTTATTCCAATATCAGTTATTATTTTTTGTTATCATCACTTTGGATTCTTTGGATTTGAAATTAGGATTCTCCATGAGTCATTGAGGTCTGATAAACTTCTGGAGCATAAAGTGAAGAGGGGAAGTTTATAGTCACCAAATGTCATATCATCAAGGGGTGAGTTGTGAAACGTCTGTAGATTCCACTAAGGCTCAGAGTGGTTCTCACCCAGGAACCAGAGGCAACAGGAAGTGCCAGGGGACAGCTTTCCCTCGTGGGCTTCCGTGTGACCCTTAGTGCTGGGCAGAGGCTAAAGTTGGGTAGAGCTGCAGCCATTTCCGGAAGCAGCAGGTAATGTCTGGAAGCAGAATGACGTCTCCTTTCAGGAGAAGGTCTGAGCCTTTAGAACACATGGAAATGTTTAACCCCATCGTCTGGTTCTACTTAACAAAAGCTGATCATATAAATTAAATGAAAACTCCATGAAACTACCATTCAGTTTAGAAGAAATTAGTAGGGGTCTTCTGGTCTTTCTCTCCCAACCCCAGAGTTGGTAGAAGTGATTCACTAGGCCAGAAATATGCAGAATGTTTCAAGTATAAAAATTTACATCTGACCAGGAGGAAATAATAATGCATATTCCCCCATATAGTGAAGAAACATATAATTTTTCATCTCCTTAGGAAATAAAAATTACTCTTCCAGGTATATAGTATTATTCTCTTAAAGAGTATATTGTGCAAAGCTATTTCAACTCTGCTCAAACCTCCACTGGCACTTAGGGTTAATGGCAGGAAACCAAAAGCATTTTTGCCAGCACAATAAAAGGATTGTCTTTCTCCAAATGACCGGGAGGTCCTTCAACCCGTTGCTTATAATGCCTAATATATACTTGTCGGGATACATTCTGGGCACAATGTTTCTATGTTTGATAAGAAAATGAACTCCATACTCCTATTCACAAAACATTTTATGCTCTAATCTCTCTGAGACCAGACAAACATTCTTTAGGTTCATAAACCTAAATATGTTTGACAGTTTATTCAAAAATAATTAGAAACAGCAAAATTGGGCTTTTATGATATAAATGGAACTGCTGCAAACACAAGATGTAGACATTGAACGGTTTTACAGCGTCTGTGCAAATGAAACCATGTCTTTTTTTATGTGCCATTTTCAAAAGCTTAACTGAAGAAAAGATTATGGCCTCTCTCTGTTTCCTGGAAACCTTCTTCCTGACCTAAATGCCTTGTCTAAACATCTTTTTATGTCCCCAGGAGACTAGAGGCGTGTACCTTTAACACATTTCACATTAAACAATGGTCTTAATCTTCTGATTAGTCTGTGTTGGCAAACTCCTGAAACTGAGTTCTTCACTGATGTATGGGGAGATGTACTTTTTAAAAAACGTCATTATCTAAGAGTCCAAGAAACATTTATTTTCCTTCATTTAAATAGGCAACTGGTTTTCATTTCCAAAAATCTAGATTCTTCTTCCTTATTGTAAGCAATAGAGGAATTCTTAACAGGAAGCATAAATTTGTGTCTGTAAATTCAAATATCCCCCTCCCACTGGCTGACATTGTGGTTTTGCATTCTCAAAACATTGCTATGAAGATACACTACAAGTATTTTTAGTAATTCAGAAAAAATAATTCAGAGCACATGTTTAGAGGTAAAAAACTGAAAACATATATGTAATGAAATATTAATAACATGAAATATTAATCTATCATTATAAAGCAAGGTATAATAACCTTAAATGCTCTAAGGCCTTAACATTTTTGAAAACCTCAGGTCTTTCCGGGGCTTACCTCACTTTTTCACAGGAAAAACAAAGTGCTACTTCACAAAGAATCTTTTTTTCTCCTATAGGTCACAAAACAAAGAAAGGGCTTCCTCATACCTTATTTAAAGATGCCCAGCTAGCCAAACAGTGTTCCCAATTTACGGCACCAGAAAAGGCAAAATTTCAAACACGGTCCTGACTTCAAGCCAGCTGGCCTTTCTTTGCCTGATGGCTTGGTGATCCTGGTTCACCCAGAGAAAGTTCAGCTGTGTCTAATTTCTGTGTAAGACAAAGCAGGATCTATTTGAAAAGATTTCCAGTAACACATTTTTAAAATTTGTACTCTTATGCAAGTGAACAAAGTGTGATGTGAATTTTATTTACATAGCACCCTCTAATCCTCAACAATGTTGGATCAAAGTCTTGCACATTAATAACCAGATTTCTGCTTTTAAAAAAGTAAGCAATACATTAGGGCTTCTTCTAGTACTGTGGCAATGCCTGACATTTTAATGAAGTCGAAAGAGAAAGATAGAGGTTGACTCTGTAAACAGTTTGTTTATTATAGTAAGATCTTATTAACTCCACCTTACCAATGCGGAAGGGACCATTTTCCCCAGTGTTTATCTTTGTAGCATCTCAGAGGAAATGGTTTGCTAGACAGTTTTCTTACACATTATCCTTTAAAAACTTCTTTATCTCTCAGCTTTTCATATGATTTCTCTGTCTACGAAAGCAAATTAATCGAAGATACTGTCAGATCCCACCAGATAAAATCTTTGTTAACTCCAGTTCTAGAGTAGATATATTATCTTATCTCCCTACCACCCCACATCCCACAAACCTATCATTTATTTGGCAGTTTTTGTCCTCAGCAAGCCCTCCAAATTCTTTTTGGAAGCAGGCTGAGCAGGGAAAAATAAATAATTAGTTGACAGGACTGCAGGTTACTGAGTCAGAGCAGACCAGGCATGTGCCGTGTTTCTGGCTGTGTGAGGGGCCTCTGGACTGAGAGGCCCGTGCTGTGGTTGGAGCACGGATACCTGACAGGGGCAGAGATCTCCATCTCCACGTTGTCCGTGAGCTGATGTTTTGGCCAACTGTTTGTCACAATGGTAAATGACTGGTTCATTTTGTGATTTTAGAAAGGCACTTGCAACCTTCAGTGGGGCGTGACGTGTAGCAGAATTTTGAATAAGCCATGAGAAGTATTCTGTAGTTTCTGAGATTACTTCCTAAGATGTGTGATTTCCAAACATCAAATACTCCATGAACACAGTCTACAGAAAACTAGAGAGAAAGCAAGGTGTGGCCAGGGAGAGGCATGGTCTTTGGGCATTCTGATGAGAGCTTCATCCCAGCTCTGCCAGTTACCAAAACGGTCCTGGGTGGGCAGACTCATCTGCCAGAGCGGCAATCTTTGCACCTCTCCAGTGGGAATATTAATTCCCACTCACAATGACGTTTCTAAGAATTAAACAAGATACCATAAATAGATTATCCAGCACACAAAAAAGCCTCAG
Organism: Carollia perspicillata; assembly: GCA_004027735.1. Lineage (NCBI taxonomy): Eukaryota > Metazoa > Chordata > Mammalia > Chiroptera > Phyllostomidae > Carollia > Carollia perspicillata. The sequence continues at coordinate 12,893 of PVKM010027054.1, read as the reverse complement.
TAAAAATGAGCCTCTTCACCCCAGTTCTCTGTGTAAGACAGCCTGGTTGGTTTGGCTTTCAGTGTTATGGAATTGTGGTCATTTGACCTTAGTTAGTGCTTATCTATGCATTATCCATGAGTAAAGGGTTTACTAACCAGGTTGGGCATGAAAGGGTTATAAGGAATATATCCAGTAAATGAAATCGTTTATAACTTTTCATAAATCTCAGCACATCATACAGATTGGCATATCTGATTATAAATTAATATTAGCTGTTCATTTCATGCAGGAGCTCAACTTGGAAGCATTTCAAAGCTCTAAGTTATTGAGTGAGCTTGAACGTCCCTTCTCCTCAGAGTTTCTAAAAAATGTAAACTCACGCTTTCTTCCTCTACTTTCCTTCACACCCTTCTCCCACCTCCCTTCATACCCTTTCCCCTGACCAACAACATTAATTAGTAGGGATCTTTAGCCATCTGTGAAGAGTTGGGCTGATCGCCCCCCTGTGGTCCTGCACTGGCGCTGAAGCTGTGGCCGCGCTGAGGATCCTGTGTGACGTCACCCCATTCGGGAAGTGGTATCACCTACTAATAATTTTCTCCCTTTGGTTAGCAGTTTGTAATGAAGTATCTTCTGGAAAATATTTATACTTTTTTTTCTAAATAAATGCAAGTTTCTCCCCAAGCCCTGAACCCTTTATAGTTTGAGGTTCAGGGGCCAAGGGTAAGACCTAATTGCAGTGCTCAATTACATGGGCATTCACGGCCGGAGAGACGCACTGCCAGACCTTGGCGCTGGATTAGAGAATTCTTGCAAGGAAAACGGCCTCCACTGGCACTGCACCTGTATGCCACGCTGCGCAAACCCTTTAAGGCTGTGCGACTGGGGGAGACAGTTGTCTTTAGGTACTTATTTCACTAATTATTTAAGCATAGGACAAATGCTCTTGTTGTCTAAAACAAACGTTGTAATTCTCATCTTTGATTTTACATTAACTAGCCCGAGAGGGATGATTCTCTTTTTTTTCTTTTTTAATATCAAAAAATAAAATTGGTATTTTCTTCCGAGTAGATAATTTTTATACTCTTTCTGGACCTTGCCCCATTGGCCTTCACATTTCATTGCTCTAACATTTGATACGTATTCCGACTCGAGCTTAACTTAGGAAGGGATTTATTTCTAGATCGGCACCAGTGTGTCTCTTTTCAATGGGACGTTTGTTGTTTGACAAATGGAGGCATCTCCTGATCACCCAGGAAAGTTCTACGGGTCAGTGCAGCAGCACCTGGTTACATAACAACAGGCTCTGCAAGGCAGTGGGCGGGTGCTCCTTCTCTAGACTCACCGTTGGCTTTTCCTGCACCGTCATGTTTGGCAGGTAGAGATAAAATAGTTCTCTCGATAGTCGTTCAAAGCAGATAAAACTCATAAGAAAACCGATCTGAGGACCACTCACTTCCTGTATGTCAGCTCTGCATCCTTGCTCACACATTTTGACGGTGTGGGTCCAGACCAGAGACAGGCTGCCACCATATTTGGGGGGCAGGGTGTAACTTAAGAAACTGAGCCTAGGGACTGACTTTGGGAGGTTACCCTCCTGTGATGGTTAAACATTTCATTTTCAGGAACATTCTTTCTGTGCTTGATTATTAGTGTGAGCTGTTTGCATTGTTTGGTGCTATAATTCTCTGTTGAAATTGTCCTTTGTGTGTTCCCTTTACCTTATGTATTTTCCTAACCTCAGTTGGAAATGAATCTTTTCTCTGGAGTATTTGGGCTACATTTTGGCAGGTGGGATGGCAGGGACACTCCATGCTCTGTAGCAACGGAATCTTCTTGAAAAGGAAGCAAAACAGTTTTTTGAAAAGTGATAAGCAAAATAAGATCCAGGCTAAGAAAGTCAGTGCCTGATCAAAAGTTGAGAGATCCTAAAGATGAAGAACTAGATAAGACCAGACATGTGAACATTAAGAAGAAGACTAAACTGAGTGAGTCAAAAGCCTAGGTAAGACTGTAAGCTTTACTCTAGTGACCTGTGGAATACAGTATCGTGACTTTTTTTTCCTGAGCGGGAGGGGAAGGAGGCCTCTCTCCGTTCACTGAAACTCAGTACAGAGTTCATGAGCTTGTCAGTGCAGTTTGCATGTAGATATTCAAAGTGGCAAATGCAATCTCAGGTCAGAGGCATATACACACTTCTGTTACATGAGCTTTTACCCAGTGTTTCTTAAGATATACAAGTTTATCCAAAACATTTCATCTGTGTATGTGTTGTGGGCCGATACAAAATTTGTTGTGGCATTTAGCATAGACGTACCCTAGTTCTGCAGTGTGGTTCTCTAAAACTCAGAGATACTGCCATTCAAAGTGAAGAGGAGAGGAAGCACACACGAACACAAAACCCTCAGGTAGTGCCACTGACAAAAATAGTAATAATGTGCACTGAGTTAGTTCATTGGAAAAAATTAGGAGTCAGTTTAGTGCTATTTCCACGGGTTCTATTGTTGGAAAATTTGGTTCATCCTTTCCATCACAAGTGAGTTAACATTTTCCCCCAATTATTTATTTAACATAAATTCCCATTCTTTCAAGATTTAAAAAAAATTACTATGTAATAAATGTTTGACAATAATGAACCCGAGAAATGTCTCATATTTGCTTAATTTGCTATTTCCCAGACTTCGGCTAAAGTAGTATGTTACCTGTACTATTTATTACTTAGTTAAAATTTTTCTTTAAACCCATTTACTCATTTATTCATTCAACAAATATTTTTGAACACATATTATGTACTTTGCACTATTCAAGCCATTTTTAAATAGCTTCTTCAGTCTTCTAAGTTATAATATATGGAAATCATAGGTAAAGTAGTTCTTGTGTTTTTCTAGTATAAGTTTATATGAGTACATAACTATTAAAAATGTTTCAAGGCCTGTCCATGTCGCACCTAAAGTAATTTCACTGCTTTGGTGTTTGTAAACACCTTCATGTTCACTGTCTCTTTAGTCTCTCAGTGACCCATAGAAATGTGCACAATTATCCCTGCTGTGCAGATGAGAGAACAGAAGCCCGGAGGAGAGGGATTCCCAAGGACACAGCGCACAGGCAGGGAGGTCCTCCTCCCCGACCCGAGTTCAGTGCTGGGCCTGCTGCCGCCAGCCCACAGGGCCACTGGCGCTGCAGCAATGGGGCAGGGAAGTGCAGAGCGAAAGGAGGAACTTGAGGTCAGCTGTCTTGCCTCCGTTATGAAATCTGTGATGTGGCTTGTGCTCTGTCCTCTGACCTTTGTGTGACAGCTTTGCCTCAGCACTAAGTAGCTGAAGAGGAATCACTGAGAGATTTGAACCTGTTATCAGGGTTAAAGCCTGCAGGGAATTTTAAGGTAGTATCTCATTTACAGTTTAATTTTGGAAAGCACCATCATTGCTTTCTCTGTCAGTTCACTGAATCCTTTAAAAACAATGTAGTTTGTTGTGAGAGTAACTCTGACCCTTACAGGCAAAATTAAATGAAGAAATCATTGTAAAGATTTAGTTTAGAAAAATAACCAGAAAATTATCTAAGCATAGGAAAATTTTGAAAACAGATTTGGGCAGGTGTTATCTAAATTTCTGTAAAAGTGCAATTTGATTTCAAATAATTTGACTTACTGTTTTGAGTATGTCTGTGTGTATACTTCTATACATGTATGTGTATAGTATACATATAAATTGACTATCTCAACCTGTATTAGAGCCCGTGTGGCAGAGAGAGATTGAGTGCTTTGGAGTCAGACGTTAGTTTCAGTGCTGGCTCTGTTACTTAAAGACTGAGGCCCACCTGTGAAATAACAAAAATAATACTGGTTTTCAATATCACCATATTAAATAATAAAACAGTGCCTTTTACATAAAAATGCACACGAAATGTTTTTACTGCCCCATATTCCTTATTTAATTAAAATTAAAAGTTGAAGATGTAAAAACAGAGTTTGAGCTGACTTAGCGTTCTGGTTTTTACTGGAGTCCCACAGGGAAAGTCTCCACTGTGGTGCCTACCCCGCCTTGTCTCACCGTGAATCCGCCTTCTGCCGCCTGCATCCATCCCTTCCTTCCGAGACGTCTCACCATGCCAGTTTGTGTCTGATAGAAGCTTCCGTTACAGGAAAGCTTTCTTCCTGCTGTCAAGAAAGCCATTTAAATACACGCGGGATTAGCTATAAGTTACATAAATGCAATGTGTGAAATAGCTTTCGTGTTCTCTTTGTGGGAGTGAGTACTAGATGGAGTCTCGTGTCTCACAGGAGAGGTGACCATGCATCCCAGGCACCTTCTTCTTTTTTAAACAACTCATGGATGTGTTCTTCATACTTAAACTTTTCCACTCATCCCAGTAAGACGTTTCCTTCATGGCTCTGCGTTACGAAGTGTGATTGGAACAGAGTTGTCTCCTGCTCGGGCACACTACTGATTGGCTATCCCCAGTGAACTTGTATATGTGAGATATTTGGATCCTTTAAGACAGAATACAAAAAATTACTACAAGGAAAATGTTTTCAATATTTGATCGTTTTTCCCATTGAATGATTAGAAATCCTAGTTTTCAGACTTGATGACTAAAACAGTTTGTTAATTATTACTGTGTACTAAATTTGAAAGAGGTAAAAGAAAAAAATCATTTATAAATAATATTCATGAGTCAGGAAGATTTAAAGACAAAAAGTGATAATAATATCCTCACTTACTGGTGTTCACTTTCTTACCCATGAGGCATTTCTGTCAACCTCTGATTTTGTATGATTTTTACATAAAAGTAGCGGAGGTGTTGGGGAAAAGCGGGGTTAAGGGACAGCCAGGGGATTTGCTGTGAAGCTGTGTTTGTACAAGTAACACTGTCTTTACTCAGTTTGTCTTTTTCCTAAAGATCAATAAAAATAGCAGTGTTTTTCTAAACGTGTTTTTATTCACAAGTCACATGCAAGTGTTCCTATTTATTCGTTGTTTTTCCTAGGGGAGGTAGCTTCAAGAACCAAGCTAGAGATCATTGTGGGCGAGTGGCAAAGGCTGCACCCTCCACCCCCACCGATCCCCCAGCTACCCTTTGGCAGCGCTCAGTGATGGTGGTGAGGCGGCAGGCCCCATAGGATGCTCATGATAAAGCAGGACAGGGGAGAGGGCCCACCCATAAGGTGCAGCAACACCCTCTTCCCACACCAGTAGGGACTGTGGGTGGCCTCCCTAACACATACCAGGTAATGCTAGCTGGCTCTACGCTTGGTTAAATGTTCAGCGTGACTTCTCACACATTAAGCCCACAGCCATTCTAGCCACAAGGTAGGTACCATCCTCATTTTTAAGAGGAGGAAATGGGGGCTCAGGAAATTTAAGTGTTTTACTCATGCCAGGAGGTCAGATTGAAACTTGACTCTTGACTCCAAAGCCCACCCCTCACTGACCACGGCTCTTGTCCTCCCTGAGGATGTACAGACTTGCAGTTTCTGAACGGCAGCTAGCAAAGAAAGCAAACCAGGATCTCTGACTTACATGCTTTTTCAAATCGCAAGTTACTTAAATTCCAAGTTTTGTTCTTAAAACACTATTTTTGAGATGTTGACAATTTAAAAGCCGAAGTCTTTCCTTTCCCTTGATGTCTGCAGCCTGGAGCCACAGAACCGACCTGTGACTTTTGACAGGGCAGCGCCAGTGTTAGCCTCCCTCCCCCAGCCACAGCCCGCGTGCACAGCAGGAAAGAGAAACAGTGTTAACAATGGCAGGTCTGGGTAATGTGCTGTGGTCTCATGCCTTCACTCAGGTGGAGCCCGAGAAGTTGAGGACACTAACAGAAGGTTTTGAAGCCTACAGCCGAGCCCGGAAAAGAAACAGAAAGTAAGCGCTATTTTTTTTTCCTTCCCACCTTGTTTTTCAGAAATATAATTTACTGGTTTTCCTTCAAAAAGACAATGACATCTCACTGATTTTGTCCATCTCGTAGCCTGCCTACTAACTGTTGAATAGTGATAACCAAAGAGGACCATTGTAGATAAGCCAAATCAGCTATTACAGCAAATATTTTCTCAACAATTTATACTGTGCAGGGGGTTTCCCTCTTCATCAGCTCTTTCCTAAATCCCTGCATCTCCATCCCTCTGATTTAGTGGACAAGAAAATATGATTAATATCTCAACATGTAGCAATTAAATTGTCTGAAAGTATAGCAAAAGTCTACAATTCACAGTTTGGCAAATTGACTTATTAATCTAAGTGAAGGTAAATAGTATTTTTTTCCTTGGATCGGGTGCAATAAGTTCTCTTAGAATTATAGCAAGAAGTTGAACTTTGGGACATATTATAATTCAGGTTTTTCCAGATCTATACATTCTGAGTAACTGTAGAGTGGACAGGTAAAGAATGTTTGAAACACAGTTTCCACTGTTCTACAATGTAGTTTTACGTATCATAACTATTATTTCATTTTGAGGTAAAGAACTTCAAAGGTTGCTTTTCTATGTGAATATGGAAAATTATTTTAAAATATGTATAATTGACAAAGCTGTTCAGTTACTATAGTTTTCATATTGTCAAACATCCAAAAATTATGAAATCAGACTGATTAGGAGTATATGAGGTCTGTTCAGAAGGTATCCAGCCATGTAATACAAAAAATGGAGACATTTACTAAAGAAGATACACGATACAAGAAACATTGTACATAGGACAATGATGTCTCAGTCCCCTTCAAAGTAGGCACCTTTGGACCTCACACAGTTCTACCAGTCACCATCAGCTACTGCATTTTATTTTCCTGAATCTCATCAATGGTCTGAAATCTCTTCCCTTTCAAGGTGATTTTAGTTTTGGGAAAAGCCAGAAGTCACAGGGAGCCAAATCTGGGCTGTAGGGGGGCTGAGTCACCTGGGTGATTCGCTGTTTCACCAAAAAAACTCTGCACAAGATAAGATGCCTGAGTGGGTACATTGTCGTGATGAAGCTGCCAATCACCAGATGCCCTTAGCTGCGGCCTTCTGAATCATCTGAATAGTTTCCAAGGAGGAATGTTCAAACTACACAAAATTCGATGCACATTTGTTGCTGTACTCACTCAGTCATTTTCATTGTGAAGGCCACACAAGCTCAATGGCATCTACTGTCCCCGCTGACTAGTACAGTGAAGTTGTCATTGTTCGCACATGCACATTCCAGTCCACCCTCCTTGGTTGACAGTTTACATCTATGTTGCCGTAAACCATCCTCGTTATATTAACCATGGCTGGGCCTTTTCTGGACAGACCTCATCGTATCTTGTATTAAAGGTTAACATAATGACAGCAGTATCTGTCAAAGGGTACTCTCTTTCTTTTAGTGAGGTCTTCCGTAATTCTGGCTAGAGGTAAAATTTTAGAACTCAGCAAATCTTGGGGAAGAGTCTCATCATCTCACTGGAATGTCTCATTAAAGTATGTTAACTGCAAGGGGTCAACTCCTCCATTGGACTCTTTCGAAGGTGGCAAGTTGGCACTGGCTGTGACGAGGGCTGAGTGAATGGCCAGACTCACTGTAAATCTGATCAGAACACAGTGAGGCAGGTGCCCTGTACTCTGACTAAGTGACACTTCCTGTAGAGGGCTTAGTATCAGGATAGGCCTATAAAATTAATGTAAGATCTGGATGAAAAGAGGGAAATTGAAAATTACTTACATCACACGTTTGCAATGGATTGTTTACTATAGAATATTCAGCAGTACTTATTTAATTGGTTTTTTAAAAATCCCCAAAATTTTTCTCCAGTGAAGCATATAAGTTAGCTGGATTATGTACAAAATACCCAAAACAGAGTTGATAACATAGAAATGAAATAAGTCCTCCAAATACTTAGGGATAGTGCCTTGAAAAAGCTGTATTTTCCCCATAAATTTGCTATTCAGCAATTTCCGAAAGGTACTGAGTAGCAAACAGTGATTTTTAAAATTTCTTCTTCAAAACCAGTTTACTATCTGTAGTGGATTTGTATGGGTCCTAAGTGGCATTACCTGAAGGAACTCTGACGAAATCGTAAGCTCAGAGTACAGATTGAAGAGGTGAGGGAGAAGTGATGAAGCGCACATTGGGACGAGCAGCTTTATGTACGCAGCGCTCTTGTCTACGTAGACTGCCTTGCCTCGCAAATACCCAGAAGGATAGATTGTATTTTGCACATGTGGTTCATGCAGTCACAGGATGGGCCAGAATTACTGAGTCCATTTACAGATGGGGACACTCAAACTGAAATCACTTAAATAATTAGTGGACGGGCACATAAGTGATGACAAATGATGTGTGGAACCCAGTCATTTATTTATTCTCCAATTTAAGGAGACTAACAAAAAACCAGTGCTGCAGGACCTGGAGCTCACTGGTGAAGAAGATAGACCCAGAAACAAATACGTAAAATGTTGAAACTGCAATGACAGTGATATGTACAGTCCATTTTGACATAATAGAGAAGTGGCGTTGAATTCAGGTAAAGAAAGACTTGCTAGGGAAGACGATGCCTGAGCCAAGCCTTACACACTACCTAGGTACGAGCCAGACAAAAGAAACAAGGACCGAGGTGGGATGGCGTGGGATAGTGTTAGATGGGAGCAGCAGCTGGGATTGGAGACTGTAAAGTGTCAAACAGGAAACTGGAAGAGATGCAACCACAGGTGTAAGCAGGAGCCCGAGCGTAAGGGCCTAGTGAGGGCCCATAGAACACTTTATCTTATTGGAAGTGCCTGGAGGAGAAGGTGGTTGGATTTTCACTTTAGATATGGCATTGTGGAGGATAAATTTTAGGGGAACAATTTTGAAGGCAGGGGGATTGTTTAGAAGGCTGCAGAAGAAGATTCTAGCCAGGAAGAAAGCATGGAGGATGGAGGAGTGTGGTATAGAAATACTTGGGAGGTGAAGCTGACCGACCGTCTTGGTGATTGACTGGCATGTGAAGACGAGTAAGCAGTCAGGGTGTCAGTTGGGTGACTTGGTGGGTGGTGGAACCCCCGACTGAGCGGGAGAGCACAGGGAGAACCGCTGAGTGCGGCGTGGGGTCCCTGTGGGATGGCTTGGACACACAGGTCTGAAACAGGGGAGAATTTGTATTTGCCAGTGTAAAAATGGCTGCAATCACACTAAGATACTTCAGCCAATTCAAATGGTGGACTAAGGACTGAATACTGGGGCATTTGAACATTTACTAGAGATATCAAAGAAGATGAGAAGAACGGTCAGCAAGGAGGGGAAGAATCAGTGGTAGCAGAGTGGGTGTTAGAAGCCAAAGACTAAACATTTCGGGATGTCAAAATGCTCCACAGAGGCCCAGTGAGGCAAGAACTGAACAATCTCCACTGACCCGGGCAATGCGGAGGCCAGTGGGAACCCCGGTGGAAGCGGTTTGCACTGGAGTAGTTGGTAGAAAAGCAAAGGGGCCCTGGGTCTCTACCATTGATGTGAGAGGTTCCTGAAAAATAACAGTAGAAGAGTTTTCACATTACAAAGATTTGACTTTTTTGTAGAGTAAGGGGGAAAGAAGAGAGGACGAGACTGAAAGGGGAAGATGGTATTTGGAACAAGATTGCAAAGAGGCTGGTTTTTGACCCAAGATGAAATCCTGTTGCTTTCACTTCATTTTTCTGTGCCATCGGGTATGTTGCTTAACCTCTCTGAGCCTAAATTCTTCATCTCTAAAAGAGACATATTTTTATCTACCTCTTAGGATTTTGTAACATAGATAGCATAATTAGAGCCTTAGCACCATACTTGGAACACAACAAATATTTACTAGTTATTTTTGTTATAGAGATACAGGTGAAACAAAATTATCTGATCTTTTTGCCAGTCGAAAAATTCTACCACCATGTTAAATGTTTAAAACTTTATGTACTCATTTTAATCCTCAGTATCCTGCAAATTGTACAATAAAAATATCTTTACATTTATATGCTTATTACAGCCTAATCACAAAATAAATATTAACATATTTATTGAAGACACTACTCAAGGGTCATTTTGTACTTAAAAGAAGCAATTGCTTTAAGAAAAAAATTCCATAGCTTTTAGACATGTTATGGTTTTCATTAAAGTGAGAATCAAATCTTCTGTCTTATTTGTACATATAAATTATTTGGTAACCTGATTTTTTTGAAGCTGAAAAAGGATAAAGTAATAAAATAAACCACACTTTTACTTTAAAACCAAGAAAGGAAACTTAGTGAGTCAAGTTGTCTTAAATCTGCATACTTTCTCTATGAATTGAGTTTCGGAGTCTAAGGTTCTCCACGTTTGTCTTACCCACATTTGTTCTGTTCTACATGAAGTTGCCTAAATTTTAAACTGACAGCGTAGAGCAGTGTGCAGTTTCTCAGTTCCCTCCCACGTCTTGTTCCATTCACAGACGTGGACCTGGCTTTTTGTGTGTGTGTGAAGTTGAGGACAATATGTAATAATATATGTAATGACAATTGTTTCCATTAATAACTAGAAATGGGATTATATGAACATCTATTGCTTAATTAAGTAGCGTTCAGAGTGTCCGTTAATAAAAATGTTTATTAAATGTCAGCAGGGTATAGGAAATAGTAGAAGAGACACCACAGGGGGGCCCTCTGGCTAGAGGACTGAATTTTGACCAATTGTTCATTTCTGGCACTCAGGGAGTTTTTTCTCCCTTTTTTTAAGTTCAGTTTTCCCTGACCTGACAAGTGCGTGTAAAAATTGGTCTGCATATTTGACATTCAAGTAATTTCATGTCCCACACCTCTGTGTCTGTTCTCTTTTGCAAAGTAGTCATTTCTTCCTCTATCAACTACTTGTTTGTCAAAGAAAAATAATATTGTACTAATTTAGTTTAAATTAATCAAAGATATTTACAGACATTTTAAATATCTTGTTGAAGAATGAGATCACAAACTCCTAAAATTCTATCTTTTCATTTGACAAGTAATGCTGAATTATTTATGTAATTTACTGGTAATGTTATTATAATATTTAATAGTTAAAATTTGTTATGACTCTTTATTTATTACTTTTGAAAACTGTTGTATTTAAATATCCATCTTCCTCATTACAAAATTAGAATTGCTTTTACCAGTTCTCTTTCAAAAGTCATGAAGTATTGCATACAAACAGTTGTCATAATATCTAAGTTTTATGATTATTTTATGGATTTAATAAGATAATGTATATAAAGATTTAACACAATTCTTGGCACTTAGAAATTTTTCAATAAATAGCAATTTTTAAAATTAAGGTAAAGGTGAGAGAAACATGGCTTTCTGATTTTTTTATGCAAACATTTTTCCTTTCGTTTAGACATTTAGGGTTTTATGTAGTCAATTTTAAGCCCATAAGATCTTATAATCAAATGCATAACAAATAAATATGTTTTAAAACTTACGTTCATACTTTTCAATACAAAAGAAAGAGTAGGATAAATCTATTTAACACATCACACAAAGGGTAATACCACTGAACAACCAGGCATGCATGACACTCTCAAGTCCACCTCTGAACAGCCCACAGAAACCGTGGCCACCCGCCCCCCGGGCTCAGCCAGGTCCTGGGGCCAGGCTCCTGCCCAGCCACCCAGCATCCTGCTTAGCAAACTCCTCACTGAGAAAGCAAGGCAGACTGACTGCCCAAGATAACCAGGGCCTCTGAAAACCCGGAATGGGTAGGTAATAAAAGACACTATGTAAATAGGTTGTGTCAACTTGGACAGTGCTCAAAAACAGTGCTAAGGGGGGGAAAAGATAAGTTGCAGAATAGTGTGGATATCAGGACAACTTTGCTGCGTGTATATGTATATATATTTTTACTGAATTTATTGGGGTGACGTGGACTAATAGAATTACATAGGTTTCAGGTGTACAGTTCTACAATCCATCATCTGTATATTATATTGTGTGCTCACCACCCCAAGTCAAGCCTCCTTCCATCGCCATTTATCCCCCCGCCATACCCTCTCCTACCTCCCCCCGCCCCCTCTTTCCTTTTAGTGATCACCATGCTGTTGTCTATATCTATGAGTTTATGGTGGGTTTTGGGGGGGCAGAGGGGTGGTTAATCCCCTCACCTTTTTCACCCAACCCTGCAACTCCTTCCCTTCTGACAGCTGTCTGTCAGTTCTTTGTATTAATAAGTCTGTTTCTATTTTGTTTTCTAGTTTATTTTGTTCATTAGATTCTGAAAACCAATACAACAATACTAGGTATTGTTCATGGATATATTATATAAAATGCAAAAACATTTTGGAAGGATATACAACACAGTTACCTTTGGGGAGGAGGGTGGGAGAGAATGGGACCAGGAATTGATGACAAATGGGAACTTTAACTGTAATTTTTCAAATAAAAAGACTTAAAGAGGGGGAAAATGCAGGCAACTGTAATTGAGCAACAATAAAATAATTTTTTAAAAAATACTTAAAGAAAATATGTAACTTATTAACAGGTTTGTTCTTGGAAATGGGTTTGTTAAGAATAATTTATTTTATGCACTTTTCTGCATTGTTTACATTTCTGAAAATAAATGGGAAGAATATGAAAGCTAGAGGCTAGCTAGAGGCTAGAGGTCAGCAAAAGGTGAGTGGGAGGGTTTTGGCACTATATTACCCTTATAATATAGTTAAAATCGATACATTAATCTTTCCTTTCAGTTAAACTGACAAGTGCATACTATATGTTTTCCAAAATATAGGGCCGTTGTGCTACCTTCAGACACATATTTTTAGTCAGTAAATATAGGCATCCATGATGTGCCTAGCCATAGACTACCCAGGGATGGAAGACTCCAAGTTCCCCAAGGTGTACACAGAAACCGAATGTGTGACTTGCCCAGCCCGGGTACATAAGGGTAGACCCTGATGAGGACTGTGGAAAACCGGAAGGCCTCATCTAAAGGCATTTCTCTAAAGTTAACATG
>PVKM010027053.1:0-19011 GCA_004027735.1 Carollia perspicillata | reverse complement strand
TTTCTTTTTCAGAGCAGATACAGAGCAAAATCTAAAATACAGAGTTCTAGAACAATACACAGGTAGAGGCATTCTCTTGCACCAAATGTGCCCATCAGTGCCTTATAGAGACATGCTCCTTCAGGCCCAGTCTCTTGGCAGAGACATGCTCTTTGCCTCAGGCTTAAACACTCATCAGCCCCAAATGACCCTTCCCAGGCAGCAAAGGTATTCTCCCTAACCAGATAGGATGACCTTTCCTAGGTCTTCAATACAAGTTTCTGATCAGACCAGAACCAATGTGAGAAATTTGCCTTTTCCATGAAACCAGAAAACAAGTAGTTGAGGTTCCTATTATTCCAGGTTTAAACTTGTATATCCTTTATATATATTTCTGATTATTTAGATTTAACTATTCACTTAAAATTCTTTTGCAACACTTATAAACCTTCTATTCTTTTTTTTCTCTCTGATATTCACTAGGCTTTTCAAAACTTTTACTTCCACAGAACTTCTGTAATATTCACAAACTTTTTATTCTTTCATATGCTTTAAATCCTGGTTCCTTTCCCACACTGGGAAGGACTACACTTAGATTCAGTATGTGCAGCCAAAGGTCCGTGTACCAAGGCCCCAGGGCTCACCGGGGGCCAAGCGCAGCTCACTGCTGCTCCGGCTCTAGTCTCTGGAGCTAAGGAGGTCCCTCCCCACTCCCCGGGTGCTGCAGAAAAGTGCAGCTGACTAGAGATTTGTTTCTTTCTCAAATCTTAATATAGGTTCCCTCCGGGGCTAGCCCACTCCAAAAATCGGCCACTCCAAGGAACAAAGTTTCCAACTGACCAGGTGTCATACTGGGGTCCTGTCCTCTGAACCAGTTAAAATTCCTTAGCATGCAGTCTAGGACAGTAGACTGTTTCTCACCCAAAATCAACACAGACAAACAAAGGGAGGGTGTTTCCTTGAAGGGAAACCACTCAGGTCACAGACACATTCACACCAACATATACACACAGTCACACCGAAGTTATAATGTTTCCTTCCCGAGCCGGGAAACCCTACCTGAACCTGAGGCCAAAAGGCCTAAGAGGGGATCAGCCTCCCCTTCCACCCTTAAGGTGGGCCTGATGCTCGGGCCTGGTCCCCGGGGCACTCACCGAATCCGACGCCTTCCTGGTTGGCTTTGTCCGCTTTCCCCAAGTGCCCGGGTCGAAGAGCAGCCGAGGTCTGGGCTAAGGGGAGCCCAGCTTCTTGGGATCCGAAATCACCGGGGTGCGTACTTCCCTGCAGTCGGGCTCGCCTTGCCGACCCCCGGCCACCTTCAGCCTTCACCGGAGGCAAATGGCCTGCTCGTGTGAGACGTTTCCCAGTCAGGGAACCAAATGTTACGGAAAAACAAACTCTTACACGATCTGGGGTGACGGAGTAAGCCTTTAATACACACGTGGGCCCAGAGGAGACAGCTTCCAAATTCTGGGCACTGAGGAGGGGTCAGGTGGGTGGTTAAATACATTGCAACAAAGTGGGGAGGGGAGAGATCTCGTGATACAAGCAAGAGATATGTAATTGTGAAAGCCAAGGACACAAGAAAGCAAGGGAAGTGGTCCCGGACCCAGGACAAAGAAACAGCAGGGGAGCATCCAGGGCCTAGAGCAGGGAATCAACTAACTAGCCAACAGGTGATAGTCTGAAGCCAGGAAGCCAGCAGGGAGCCATCAGGGGCTGATGCAGAGTGCCAGCTTCAGTTTCTATCTATATTTTTAGATTTCTACTACATTACTTGTGCTGGACCTGTGTAACAGAAAATTTTTAAATAATAATGGGACAACCAGGATTACCTGACTTATTCCTGATTTCAGTGGGGATGTTTGAATGTTCTGTTACTAAGAATAATGCTAGCACCTGGCTTGAGAAATGCATATAATCTTTTTTAAAGGAGCATCGTTCTCTTCCTATTTTATAAAGAACTTTTCTTTTTTGACCTGTAAGTCAAGTACCAGTAGATTTCATATTGTTAAACGTTCTCGCATTCCTGAAATAAGCCCCACTTGGTTATGACATATTATTCTTTTAATGTAGTACTGGATTTTATTTTCTGGATTTTATTTACTGTTTTGCATTAATAGTCATAAGTGAGATGATTTATCATTTTCTTGTTGTGTGGTGTGTTTGTCAGATTTTTTAAAAAGAATTGAATGCTTTTTTTATTTTCTATGCCTGAAACAATTTGAATTGAATTGGAATTACCTGTTCTTTGAAGGTTTAAAACACTTACCCATGAAAATCTCTGGTATTTTTACAGGCAAGGCCCTAATTAAACATAAGGAATTCCTTCCATGATCATTGTTTTATTTAGTATATCTATACATTTGAGTCAATTTTGGTTATTTTTGGTTTCTTAAAAGATTTAGTAACTTATTGAATTTTTAAGTTGGTTATGTATTGCATAATATCGGTCTGAAAAGTAAAAATCCAATATTGTTTCCCAGCAGATATTAAAGGGGATATTCCCAAAAGCATGTTTTATGGATATTAAGAGGATAACATAAAAGAGGATCCATGGTTAATATTATGGGGAAATGCTTTAAAACGGATATTAAAGATTTATTTTCCGCAGGGCTTCTAGGAGTCCTTACTACTCTTATTTGCATCTTGACTCTATAGAGAGAGACCAGTATATATAACCTTGTCCATACTTGATTGTATAATCCCCCCTTTTCTTTCAAGGAAACTTATATACACAAGTTTGGGAAAGAGGTCTAAGGAAGTCTAAAGAACAAGGTTACTACTGCAGAATCTTTTCAGGTTTGATGAGACTAGGTTGCTCTGGAAGATAACCCTTTTCAAGAAAACTCATAACAAGACAATAAAAATACATAAACTCTAATGGCTCAGATAGGACAGTTCTATATGACTCAAACATTTTTCATTCTTGTTGTACTACTCTGAGAAATTCCAAGGACCTTAAACAGTGTTTAAAAGATGGAGTTGCAACCACTTAAATGATTAAAAACATTCAAACAAACTTTGGCTTAAGTAACTAGGGACTTTTTAAACTTTTTTAAGCTAAAAAATGACATAAGCTCGGAAGATGGCAGCGAGCGAGGTGGGAGTGTAGTACACTTTCCCCTGTACATGGGTGGAACACCTAGCCAATCTTCTGAGGAACAGTGTAAACAGCCAACTGTATCACACTGTATATGAAGATTGGAGGCCAAAACTGTAGAGAATGTTGAAAAGTCAGATGGTAAAGAGAGTATTTTGGGACAATAAGGTCCCTGGGATCAGCTCAGGGACCACCTCAGGGACCAGGGCAACTGCAGCCCAATGCCGGTGCCCACTGAGTCTGCCACGGGATGCTTGGGAGACAACCAGGTCAACAGCTCCCTCCCCTGCCAAACGAGGTTAGAGCAACACCATGATGGACCTAGATGCTTGAAGTCACAGTGGGGGAAAAAGGACTAAGTGGCAAACACAGGGTCTGTGAGCACCCACTGAGACTGTGGATGTCAGCTGGGAAGACCTGGGCCATGATGGACCCTGACCTGTATAATCCCCAGTCTGGTGGGAGAGTTGGGATATGTGAGAGGCTGCCCACTTGTTTGGAGTGGCAGGCTTGAATAGGAGAAATGTTTCAAAAAGAAAAAGAAAAAAAAGAGGCATTCAGCAGTTGTTTAGGGAATTCTCCCACAGAAGCCGCACCTGCCTCCCCCGGCTGCACCCTTGCAGCCTCTGCAGCCTCCACAGCCTCAGCAGGCTCAGCGGCCTCAGCCATGGGCTCACCTCTGCTGCCAGGACCATGACTGCACCCCTACCCCCAGTGGCAGCAGTGGAGGGCGCCCAACTGCTCCTGCAACCTCACTGGTGCATCACTGACCCAGCCATCCCCCCACCCATGCCGAGGCTGCCACTGTCCCATGACTGCACTCCCGCTGCAGCACAGAGGCCATGCACTCACACCTGAAGCCCCAGGGATGGTGCAGGGTGGAGCCCACCTGACCACCCTCCCCCACAGAGGCACCTCACATCCAACCACACCACCCTGGATGCAGCAGCAGAGGAGGTGTGCACCTGCACCCACCTCAGCAGCCAAGGTGACACCTCTGCCCTACAAGGCAGACTGGCTCTCTAAGAGGAAGGCAGAGACACTCAGGCAGAGGAGATCAGCAGGGCTCACAGAGCCAGCAATCCCCAGAAAGACTTAACTCAGTGTAGGGGCTGAATACCCTAAAGAGACTCTGAGAGTTCCTAGCATCTAGGATAGCAAAGAGTGAGAAGGTGGTATATAAGTTGCCCCTAATTTGTGCACCTCATGGATGGCACAACTGGTGGACTAAAGGTATAATCCAGGCACAGAAGGGCACTGGGGACCCTGCAGAGAACTAAGGAACTGAGCTGTAGGCTGGGCAGGCTCCTATCCTCGAAAAACTACAAGAAGGGAGAAAAGTTAAACCAATACCCCCTCAGCCTACTGAAGCCAGAAATACCAGCAGAACTGGCTTGGCTGGTTTATAGCTTGCAGGAAGCTTCTTCTTCTTTTTTTTTTTTAATTCCTTCTTCCTTTCTTTTTTCTTTCTTTTTTTATTCCTTCTTCATTCCTTTTTTTTTTATTCCCACAAGTGCAACAATAAAACCTGGAGCTGTGAAAGGACCAGAGTTAGACTCAAAGAGGAGTCGTCTCAACAACTTAGACAGTGAGACAAATTTCACTCTGCTACTCCAGAGAACTTGCAAGTTATTGTATATTGCATTATCATTATTATTTTTCACTATTTTCACATGTTTTATCTTATCAGTATGTTTTTATTTCTCTTCTTTCTATTGAATCTTCTTCCCTTGGTTTGTTAAATTACATTGATTGACTGTTTTCCCTTGTTCTCTCTTTCATAGCATATTTTTATTTTCTGTCTTTCACTTCATTTATATCCCATTAGCACACTACTCTAGGTCCTGTACTTCCTATTCTTGTTATTCAGATCACATAGATTCTGTCATATGATTGTTGCTCCTTTACTACTGTAAATAATAACTGTTCCATACAATTCTAAATACTACATAGTACCCCTCCTGGATCTTAACTCACTTCACTGTTTCCAGAACTTTATTACTGTTGTGGATAACTCTATTCTCTCACACACTACACCTATTTTCTATCCTTTACTCTCACTTTAACTCATAATCTGACCTCCTACAAGCTCACTGCTTTCTACATCCATCTCACAATCCTTCCCAGCCCTAACAAGAGTCTTATCATTTTTTCACCCTTTCTAAAAAGTGGCTAGTTGGGGGAAATATTATGGTTAACACGATACATATCCAAAGAATCTTCTAGCTCTTCTGTATAGGTTGGTATTTTAAATACCATAGAATACACTCCCACTGTCTTAAACCATTTTGCTTTCCCTATCCAACTGATCATAAAAAAGAGTAGGTTGGAGCTGTGAACACCAGTATACCTTCTAGAAGAGGAAACCCATGAACAAAGGAACCACCAACAGATAACAATGGAAGAAAGAGCAGGAGGGAGTAAAAGCTCCACTAACCTCCACCCAGGGCTGATGTAGAAATGCAACTATATGGTAGAGAAATTACCCAGAACAGACAACTGAACAATAGCAAGAGAGAAGCCCCAAAACATAGTACATACAGAAGAACCAGCTTCAACACAACCTGTCCACACATGCACAAAAGAATACAAGACATGGCTGATGGAGTAGCACTCAGTTAACCAGCTGAAGGGAAGGACTCACCAAAGAAAGATCCAACAACAATCAAAACACAAAGACATGCAGACAGCCAACATAAATGACAGCCCAAGACCAGCAAGCACAAGAGCTCAAGGAAACTGCACCACTGAATCTCACTTAAAAGTTCACACCAGAAGCACAGGGAAGCAGAAAAGATCAATATAAGAAGCAGAGGCTAACAAGAAGAGTCTCACAAACAATGGGAACACATAAAAACAATCCTCAAATAAAGAGAAAACAAGAAGCCTCAGAAAGAATGCTAAATGAAATAGAGGCAAGTCAACTATCAGGTATTGAGTTCAAAGCAATGGCTATAGGGAAGCTCAATGAGCTCACAGAGAATTACCAAACACTACAAGGAAACAACAATGAACTCACCGCAAACCACATCAACATGAAAAATGAAACAGAAATTATCAACAAAGGCCAAGAGGAAATGGGGAATATGATTACTGAATTGAAGAACACAGCAGAAGGAATCAAAAGAAGGCTAGCTGAAGCAGAGAAACAGATCAGCAAGTTGAAGGGCAAAATAGGCAAAAGACCCAGAAAGAGCAAGAGAAGGAAAAGAGATGCAGAAAGAAGGAAAAGGGGTTAAAGAAAATGAAGGACAACATGAAATGTAATAATATCTATATACAGGGATACCAGAAGGAGAAAAAGAAGATCAAGAGATAGAAAACCTGTTTGAAAAAGTAATTACGGAAAACTTCCCTAATTTGATGAGAGAAAACGTCACACAAATCCAGGAAATACAGAGAGTCCCAATCAAGAGAAACTCAAAGAGGCCGACTTCAAGGCACATCATAATTACAATGGCAAAATTCCAAGACAAAGATAGAATCTTAAAGGCAGCATGGGAGAAACAGGAAGTTACATACAAGGGAGCCACAATAGGACTATCAGCTGACTTCTCAATGGAATACTCCAATCCAGAAGAGAATGGCAAGAAATATTCCAAGTAATGAAAACCAAGAATCTGCAACTGAGACTACTCTACGCATCAAGGCTCTCAGTTAAAATGAAAGACCAAATAAGGAGCCTACCACACAAAGAAGCCTCAAAGAATATACTTCCTCCAAACCAGCACTGCAAGAAATGCTAAAGGGCCTGCTTTAAGAACAGGAAGAAAAACAGTGAGAGAGAGAAGAACATGGGTACAAAAAATGGCAATGAATAAGTACCTATAAATAATAATCTTAAACATAAATGCATTAAATGCCACAACCAAAAGACATAGAATAGATGAATCGATAAGAAAGCATGAGTCACACATATGCTGCCTACAAGAGAACCACCTCAGAACAAAGGACCTATACAGAATGAAAGTGAAGGGCTGGAAACAAATTTTCCAAGCAAATGGACAGGGAAAAAAGGCTGGGGTACATCATATCAGACAAAATAACTTCCAAAGAGAGCCATAAAAAGAGACTCAAGGGAAGAATCCATCAAGAAGAAATAAACATTTAAAATATATATGCACCCAACATAGGAGCACCCATATACATAAAGAAAATCTTGGAGGACTTCAAGAAAGATATCAACAGCAACACAATTATAGTAGGGGATTTCAACCCTCAAATATGGACAGATCTTGCAAACAAAATGCCAACAAAGATATTGTGGCATTGAACAATGCTCTAGATCAAATGGACTTAACTGATATATATATAGAGCCTTTCATCCCAAAGAAGCAAAATACACATTTCTTTCAAATGCACATGGAACATTTCAAAGATAGACCACATGATGGGACACAAAACAATCCTCAACAAATTCAAGAAAATTGAAATCATATCAAGCATTTTCTCTGACCACAAGGGAGTGAAAGGAGAAACCAACCTCAAGGAAAAAACTCAAAAATACTCAAACTCACGTAGATTGAATAGCATGCTATTAACCAATCAATAGGTCAAGAAGGAGATCAAGGAAGAAACCAAAATGTTTTTGTAAACAAATGGAAGTGAACTCACAACAACCCAAAACCTATGAGACACAGTGAAGGCAGTCCTGAGAGGGAAGTTCATAGCAATACAGGCCTACCTAAAAAAGATAGAAACATTTCAAATAAACAACCTAACCCTACACCTACAAGAACTCAAGAACAACAACAAATACTGCCGAGAGCAAGTAGAAAGAAGGAAATAACCAAGTTTGGACCAGAATAAATGACAGAGATGAAAAGTACAATTCTAAGGATTAATGAATCCAGGAGCTAGTTCTTTGAAACGATAAACAAAATTAACAAGCTTTTAATCAGACTCATCCAGAAAAAAAAAAAAAGAGGACCCAAATAAACACAATCAGAAATGAAAGAGGAGAGATTACAACTGATACCACAGAAATGCAAAGGACTGTAAGAAATTACTACAAAGAACTATATGCTAAAACTTTTGAAAACCTAGGTGAAATGGACAAATTTCTAAAAATATATAATCTTTCAAAATTCAATGAAAAAGAAGCAGATAGCTAGAACAGACCAATAACAGCTGATGAAATTGAAGCAGTAATCAAAAACCTTTCAACACACAAAAGCCCTGGACCAGACAGTTTCAAAGGAGAATTTTATTAAGCATTTAAGGAAGAGCTAACTCCTATTCTTCACAGATCATTCAAAAAAATCCAAGAAGGTGAAAGACATCCAAACTCTTTTTATGAAGCCAGCATCATCCTAATCCCAAAACCAGAAAAAGACATAACAAAGAAAGAAAACTTCAGGCCAATATTACTGATGCACATAGACACTAAAATCCTCAACGAAATATTGGCAAACTGCATCCAGTAATATGTTAAAAACATCACATACCATGATCAAGTGGGATTCATCCCAGGATGCAAGGATGGTATAATATTCACAAATCAATAAACATAATACATCACATAAATAAAAGCTAAAACAAAAATCACATGATTGTAGCAATAGATGGGGGGAAAGCATTTTATAAAGTACAGCACCCATTTATGATAAAAACACTCAGCTAAGTGGGAATAGAAGCAGCATCTCTCAACAAAATAATGGCCATATATGAGAAACATACAGCCATCATCATACTCAATGGGCAAAAGCTTAGAGCTTTCCTACTAAGATCAGGAACAAGACAAGGATACCTGCTTTCACCGCTCCTATTCAACATAGTATTGGAAGTCCTAACCACAGCAATCAGAGAACAAAAAGAAATAAAAGGCATCCAAATTATAAAGTAAGATGCCAAATTGTCATTGTTTGCACATGACATGATAATGTACATAGAAAACCCTATAGATGCCACCCAAAAACTGCTTGACCTAATATGTGAATTTGACAAAACTGTGGGATACAAAGTCAATACCCAGAAATCAAAGGCATTTTTGTACACCAATAATGAAATACCAGAAATAGAAATTGGGAAAAATACCGTTTGATATAGCAACAAGAAAAATAAAGTACCTAGGAACAAACCTAACCAACGAAGTAAAACACCTATACTCAAAAAAACACACAAAACTGAATAAAGAAATCAAAGAAGACACAAACAAATGGAAGCATGTACCATACTCATGGATTCCAAGAATAAACATCATGAAAATGTCCATACCACCCAAAGCAATTTATAGATTCTATGCAATCTCTATTAAAGTATCAGTGGCATATTTCACAAATATATAGCAAACATTTCAAAAATTTATATGGAACCATAAATGACCCCAAATAGCTGCAGCAATTTTGATAAAGAAGAGCAAAGTAGGAGGGATCACAATACCTGATATTAAAATGTATTACAAGCCATTGTAATCAAAACAGTCTGGTACTGGCATAAGAATTAATACGCAGATGAATGGAAAAAAAAACAGACAGCCCAGAAATAAACCCAAATCTCTATGGTCAATTCATATGTGACAAAAGGAGCAGCAGCATAAAATGGAGTAAAAATAGCCTCTTCCACAAATGGTGTTGGGAGATCTGGACAGCTACATACAAAATAATAAAACTCAATCACCAACTTACACCATAAACAAAAATAAATTCGAGGTGGATAAAGGACTTAAAGATAAGTAATGGCACCATAAAAGTCCTAGAGGAAAACATCAGCAGGAAAATCTCAGACATTCCACGCAGCAATATCTTCACTGACATGTCTTCTAAAGCAAGGGACATAAAGGAAAGAATAAAGAAATGGGACCTCATCAAATTAAAAAGCTTCTGCATGGCTAAAGAAAACAGCACTAAAATGAAAAGAGAACCATCTGTATGGGGAAACACATTTGCCAATTATACCTTGGACAAGGGCTTGATCTCTAAAATATATAAAGAACTCACAGGACTCCACTCTAAGAAGACAAGCAACCCAGTTAAAAAATGGGCAAAAACTTGAACAGACACTTCTCCAAGGAGGACCTATAGAGAGCCCAGAGGCATATGAAAAGTTGCTCAGTGTCACTAGCCATCAGAGAGATGCCAATTAAAACCACAATGAGATAGAATGGCCATCATAAACAAATAAAAAAAAAAAACTGTTGGAGAGGATGTGGAGAAAAGGGAACCCTAGTGTATTGGTGGTGGGAATGCAGACTGGTGCAGCCACTATGGAAAACAGTATGGAATTTCCTCAGAAAACTAAAAATGGAAATCGCTTTTGACCCAGCAATTCCACTTCTGAGATTATATCCTACAAACCCTGAAACACCAATCCAAAAGAACCTATGCACCCAATGTTCATAGCAGCACAATTTACAATAGCCATCAGCACTGGAAGCAACACAGGTGCCCATCAGTAAATGAGTGTATCAAAAAACTGTGGTACATATACACAATGGAATTCTATGCAGCAGAAAGAAAGAAGGAGCTCCTGCCCTTTGTGACAGCATGGATGGATCTGGAGAGCATCATGCTACATGAAATAAGCCAGGAGGTGAGGGACAAATATCAAATTATCTCATCTTTAACTGGAACATAATCAACAAAAGAAAAAAGGAAGCAAACTAATACCAGAGACATTGAAATTAAGAATAATCTGACAGTAACCAGAGGGGAGGTGGAATGGGATAATTAGGGGAAGGGTTTTCAGGAACCCTTGGCCATGGGGGCCTTTATGGCCTTTGCCATAAAGGACACGAGGACAAAACCAAGGAAGAGGGTATAAGTGGGGGAGGGTATAAGCGAGGGAGGGAGGTGGGTTCGGCTGGAGTGTTGGGGAGTGCTGGTGGGTAATGCAGACAGCTGTAATTGTACAACAATAAAATAATTTGTAAAAAGTTTAAAAAATTTACTTTAATTAGCTAAAATATTGCCTAGTTAAACAGGAGGTATTTTCTATATTATACATTTTGACCACATAATCGTTATTTCTCTCTAAAATATTACATTGTATCTAATTTACAGATGAAGAAATTTCCTATTCAATCTAAGAAAGCCTTTGTGTAACTCTTCGGAGACTTGATCTTTAGAAACTAACCTACGATATTATCTGAAAAAGTTTCAAAAAGCTGCAGAAAAAAAGTACCGTGTGACCTTCTGAATTACAGATAGACACTCAAACAGAGCATGCTCAGAAGCTGATATTTTCTCATTTTCCAAGACCTATCAAAGAAAAAAAAAAAACGGGCCCCAAATTAAGAGCTATGCTCAAGCAAGCAATACAACAGAATGGATGGGTAAAGCCATCCTGCATTTGAAATTTTCAGTACAATTATTAGAAAATTATTACCTCAGGATTCATTAGAAACAAATGGATAAACAAACTTGAACTTTATTGTTTACAGTTGAGAAAATTCAGAGAGAGAGAAAGAACCTTGAGTATAGCTCTTTAAGGTAAGCTGCCTCATATGTAATGGCTTCTTTCATTATTTTATTGAAAGAAGTATCTAAGTCAAACGGTGAGTCTACAGGACATCCACGGCAGCATAGGGGTATGGCAGTGGTGGGTTGGAGCTGGCCTGCACAGCCCACAGGAGCCAACTGTGTGGTTCTCTTTCTAACTCTGTGCTCAGTAACCTCACTCAGTAGCTTGAAATTGGCTGGGCTGAGAGCATTTACATCATGGAAATTGGTGAACGTTAATATAGAGCTTTTGCCCCCCAGAAAGGTGTTTTATTAAACATTTAACAGCACACCACTGCTAATTATCTGAAACATAGTGTTGTGACCATTCAAGACCTGACAGGTTTGTGGTATTTGGGCAGACAGAAGAATATTCACGAAATGTTGGGATGTCTGGCATGCTTTTATTCATGGGCGGATGGACCATGCACACTGCAAGCTGCACGTCTTCCTGCGTGTCTCTGCATGACACATGTCATGACCCTTGATCCCAGCACGGTGCCCAGCAGGGAGCCCCTAGCTCCTTTTAAATACTAAAACAAACAGTGCTGGCCTCAAGCCAGAAAATTATATAATACAGCATAATTCTGCATATGTAAGCCCACTTCATGTTATAGGAACATTTTATTGGACCCACTCTCAAGGCTATGAGAACATTACTTATCAGGTCCATTCAAGGTAATGGGGACATTGCTTCCTTTAGTTACCCAGACACCTGGGTGAGGAAGCCAGACTTTCTCCACTTACCCTACAAATATCAATAATACCGATATAAATAACTATAAATTATTCTACTTGTAAATTAAAATTACATAATAAACCATAAATTTACTCATTCTTGGGGTCCCAAAAATTACATGTGCACACAATTCATTTCATTACTTTAGCATACTGAAAGTTCTACTAATATATATATTAGCATATATATTATATATATTATATATTATATATATAATGTGATATGTTTCAAATGTATCACATTACTTCACATAATTAGCTGGCTGTCTTTGGTGTGAAAAACAAATATACCACACTTCAGGACTTCTGTGAGTGGTTTAGTATGTGTTTTCCTAGTTATTCTTTTTATTATCATGAATTTATATGTCTCAATGTTTTTCCCTAAATTTTTCACAGACCTTAGACATTAGTGCCTAGAAAAATTCTATTTATGTATTTGGGTTAAATGTTTGACTAGATATTTACAGGGGAGGAGCAATAGATAACATTTGTGTCAAGAAAATTATAAAAGTTTATATCACTTTGCATAGCTTTCACTTTTTCCTCTATTTTGACAGTGAAGGGAAGGAAACTAGGACTCATCAATGATTTGGCATAGAAGGAAGAAATAAACATTCAATCAGAACAGAATAAAGAAACAAGAATTTTAAAAAATGAAGAGAGGCTTAGCAACCTCCAGGACAACTTTGAAAGTCCCAATATCCAAATCATAGGAGTGCCAGAAGGAGAAGAGGAAGAGCAAGAAATTGAAAATTTATTTGAAAACATAATGAAGGAGAATCTTGTCCCAATCTGGCAAAGGAACTAGACTTCCAGGAAATCAAGGAAGCTCAGAGAAGTTGGACCCAAGTAGGAACACACTAAGGCACATCATAACTACATTACCGAAGAATAAAGAGAAGGAGAGAATTTTAAAAGCAGCAAGAGAAAAGCAACAGTTACCTACAAAGCAGTTCCCATAAGAATGGTATCATCTTATATCTGAAAAAGAAACTTTGCAAGCAAGAAGGGGCTGAAAAGAAGTATTGAAAGTCATGAAAGGCAAAGACCTACATCGAAGATTATTCTGTCCAGCAAAGCTATCACTTAGAATGGAAGGGCAGATAAAGTGCTTCCCATATAAGGTCAAGTTAAAAGAGTTCATCATCACCAAGCCCCTATTATAGGAAATGTTAAAGAGACTTACCTAAGAAAAAGAAGAAGATCAAAACTACGAACAGTAAAATGACAGCAAACTCACAACCCTCAATAACCAAACCTAAAACAAAACAAACTTAATCAAACAACTAGAACAGGAACAGAATCACAGAAATGGAGGTTACGTGGAGGGTTATTAGTGGGGGAGGGATAGAATGGGGGAAAAGATACAGGGAATAAGAAGCATAACTGGTAGGTACAAAATAAACAAAGGGAGGGTAAGGGTATTATAGGAAATGGAGAAGCTAAAGAACTTATATGTACAACCCATGGACATGAACTAAGGTAGGGACTGCTGATGGAGAAGGGGTACAGGGCAGAGGGGAATAAAGGAGAGAAGAAAATGTTACAACTGTAATAACATAATCAATAAAATATATTTTTATAAAGGTAAATTATAAAAGTTTATAAAATTAAATGTTAATTTATTCAAGATATCCACATTTCTGTGCACTAATTTTAATGATAAATTTTAGAAAGTGGAAGATTTGTTCTTAATGCTGGAATATTCTTTTTTGTGTGTGAAAATTTTCTTTCATACAAAAGGGTAATCTTATCTATTTTATAGCATGTTGAAAAATTTGATAATCTGGAGCATCTATAAGCACCAAAAATTGCCAAGAGATATTGTTATTTTCTGAAATAGTATGTTGAAATTATTTATTTACCCATTTGTTTCTACACACAATACTCACACACACCCCTTGTTTTTTTAATCACATAACCTAAAGTTAATAATGTAAAACTCTGGATAGGGGAAAAGAAATAATTTGAATACACCAACAAGGAGGGTTAAGACAGCTAATAATTTTTGTTCTCACACTTGACCCTGCACTTCCAAGCAGCAAAAGAGGCAGGGAAGGGGATGATAGTTGCATATGCCTTACTTTTGGAAAAATAAAAATTTGTTTCATCCAATAAATATTTATCAATTGCCTACTACAAGTTTGGTACTACACCACTGCTGAACTCAGTAAGCAGCCACAAAAGGGAAGGCAGGTATAAAAATCAAGGAAGTGAAAATGGGTGTATTGTGTGCCTTGCTGTAATGGACATGGAACACTGTGAGTGAGTAATATTTAATCTAGGTGGTGATCATGAAGGTTTTTATAGAGACTTTCCCAGAATGACTTTAAAATTCAATGTATCTTTGTATGACAGGTATTTTAAGTAAAAAGTGGCACAAGCAAAGGAACAAAAACCCATAACAGCAGGGTACATTCAGGGAACATCCAGTACTTTTAGTTCTGGTGGAGTGTAGAGTTTGGGGAGATGGA
The DNA here is from genome assembly GCA_004027735.1 of Carollia perspicillata. Lineage (NCBI taxonomy): Eukaryota > Metazoa > Chordata > Mammalia > Chiroptera > Phyllostomidae > Carollia > Carollia perspicillata. Next base: position 4,279 of record PVKM010027053.1, on the reverse strand, counting down.
GAGAGATTGAAGGTCATGGCACACAGAGAGTAACAGATAATAGGAAAATAGAACTGGGTTTATTGACAGTGTCTCTTTGGAGAGAAAATACACCTAAACCACAGGCAGCAGAGAAAGGAAACTAATAGGTAGAGAGAAGCGATTTCTGGACATGGAGTTCTCAATGAGTGAGTTAGGGAAGTAGGAGAAGGTAGTGAAAATGAGATATTGTAACAGTTTCTTAAAGGCAAAGGAATTTAAAATTCTTGCAGACTTAAAGAATTGATATGAAGTGGGATTACCATGATAGAAGAGAAATGGAGGTAACCAGAAACAAGGAGCTCAAGGAATTGGCAGTCTAAGGTCTGGTGGGGACTCCTAATTTATGGTAGGAACTCAGTAAAAGTCATAATTTACCCATGCTTCGTTTGATTTTTAAAGTACTGCATATTTTTCTACTAGTGAAATTCTTAAACTTTCCCTCAGACACTTTTGAGTAAAACTGGGGCCAGAGGATAGCATGCTTTATTTATTTATCTTTTGATTTGTTGCTATGGCAAATTGCCACATCCTGGCACGTGTGTGTGTGGTAGAGTGTTGGCATGCTCCCACTTGAACTATACAAAGTATGAGTAGAAGGAAGCAGCTTGGTATCTGCAATCAGACAAACTACAAGAGTTTATTAATTGCCAGGCATCTGTTTAGATCCTATTATTATATTTTTTTCCAATGAGGAAACTAGAACTGAGCAAGGTTTAAGTAAATTAGTAAGAAGCAGAGCTGAGACTAAAACCCATACTATCCAACAAAGCCTCCACTCTTATATTATACTGGGCTAATTACTTAATCATTTAAATAAGAATAACACTTACCTCACAGAGGTAGAATGAAAGATTAACAGTAAAAACTAGAAGTGGCTGAACGATGATAACTTGAGGTCAGAGGTTTGTTTGTTTATGATGTGTGTATGTATTTAGGTTTATTTGTAGTCATTAATTTGCTAACTCATTATAGAAAGAATTTCATGAGCATGTAGTACACTGAATTACAATGACTAAATTTCATAATGCATAATTTACATGTAGGAAGGTAAACTTTCAAAAAGCTTTCAGTATTTGTTTACTTAAAAGAACTTATAGCACTTTCAATGCATGTAGCAATGGTCTAAGCAAATTATCCATTACTTCATTAATCATTAATATTCATTGTAATATAATAAACATTAGCTTTATCAACAACAGGGATGAAGAGAAAATATAAAATTTGGATTTGCTAATTATTAGTAGATATGTTTGAATAATGAAGGAAGATTTATGAACAGAGGAGTATATCATGCCAATAAAAATTATTCACTGTTTGTAATAAAATCTAATATAGCAAACAATATCTTAACTAATATCTCCAACTCTTCATACCATTCCAAAAGTGTAAAATCAGTCTATATCTGTTTTCTTTTAATTTTATGAAAGTTTTAATTTTTTAGCTTTAAAAAAAAAATCTGTTGGGCTGCAAAGCCATTATTTTTGTCTGTCCAGAGCATTTTCCTGGCATTGCCCTAACTCTGGTAGCAGAAGGGATTTCCTGACCAAAGAATGGGAGCATATGAGCCATGCCTGGCCAACTAGGATTCCTGTACTTTGGGGCTTGGAAGCTGGCATGGTGGTGCACATGTCATCCAAGGAGGTACAATCCGGATCCTAAGTCACATAGAAATAATAAAGAAGCTAAAATTTTTTCATTAAGTTGGTAAGCCAGAAACATATAATTCTGTGGCTATGTATAACACCTTTATCAGCAGTATGGAAGAAGGCTTTCCCCACCGGGAGGAAAAGAGTCAACTAAAAGATAGAAGCTGATTTTGGAAATGAGAGAGAGAGAGACAGCGAAAGGAAACTAAAGCCATTGGTATCCTTAGATCAAGCCATAAGTGCAACAAACCTACTTCTCAATGTTGTGACAATGATTTTTCAAGTTACCTATAGTTTGAATTATTTTCTGTTTCTTACCATTCAGAGAGACAAAACTAGCATTTCAGACTTAAAAGCTAGTTTCTTATTCCAGCTAGTTGGACAACCTTGGGCAAATCACATCTTCTCTCTTGAATTTGAGTCTCTTTATCTCTAAAATGGTTGAAATGAACTTGATCCCTAGGTTATTGTCTATTCTAATATTCCATGATTCTATGACCTAAGATATAATTAAATTAAAATTACCGCTTCACACCATATCCTAGTTTTGCTAAAATATCGCCATTCTCTAAGCATTTCCCTGATTTTAATCTTGCATTATTCCTCAACAGAAAAGAGAGTGAGTATAGAAGAAAGTCATAATCAGTAGTATTTTTCAAGGTTTAATTCTTGATTTGGTACTGTTTACATGAGAATATGAACTATAGATACGTTACCTAACTAAGTTATTCATTCCCTATGGAAACAACCTAAGTATATGTCTTTATATTTATTACTAAATAGTTTATTCTAGAATTTATTATCTAGACTTAAAACCATAATAAAGTCTCTGCCAATCAGATTTGATTCAGAAAAATTTATTAAATACTTACCCCAATGAAAAAAATTTACGTATCATCAAACTTGGGTCTCTTTAGGTCTCATGCTTAGCACTTTGCTCTGCACATTAAACACTCCGTAAGTGTTTGTTAAATTAAACTAAATTAAAGGAGTTGCTTTTACTGCAGTTCACATGTTCTTCGATGATTAATGAATCATCACCAAGTGAGAAATTAATGAGCGTGCTTTGCTCATCAGAAAATAAAAAATATATATGCTCTGTTTTGCAGAGAGACAAAATTTTACAACAGGGGAAGAAGAAAGGCAAATAGGCAAATCCAGGAATTAACAAGAAAGAAGTTTGCAATACGGTTACTGACATGTGGATAAATTCAAAATAACTGCTAGTCACTGCCTCTGAGCTGAAATACACCCTCCCTTCAAATCAATCAAGGCTTCACTGATGCCCTCTCCACACATTAGAAAGCAACAGTGGAATGGAGAACTTATCCAGGACAGCTCCACACCAGAGACACCCTGGAGTTCACGTTCTCACTGATGCCTTGTTTCTAATCCCTCTGCCCATATTTTTGTCTTTCCCATAATCAAAAACCAAAACTCATAAGGAAGGCTGGACAGTCAAACTAGGATAACCTGAATGAAAAGAGGAAGCAACTAGGGATGGATCCCAAAGTAGGAAAAGGAGGTAATTCCAAAGCCACCTGTGGTGTGTTAGGGAATTACTGTAAATTGAGAAATCTAAGCAGTCAGATGATAGATTGCAGGAAGATACCAGCATAAACAGTGGCTGCTGCAGGTGGAACATAATTATAATTGGGAAGCAGCTACAAGAAATAAGAAATCTGGATAAGCAAACATGAAAGAATTCAAAAGCATCCAGGAGTCTGGTATTAGGTAAAATTGGTTAAGATTCAGGGAAAAGAAGAAATGGAGAAATTAAGTAGGAGAAAGGGAAGGTCACAGTTTTGATCAAAGACTTAACCACACCACTTACTGCAACTGGGGCCCAAGAAAGGGACAAGTCCTGACACATGGAAAGCATGGTGCAGAGTTAGCACCTTACTATCCCAAGGCACATTCATATTTCTCAACTATGAACAGAACTGATCTTGGGCTTGGACCAGTGGAGAAAGGGTTGAGATAATGTGTAAGACAGGAACACTTCACTAGCACCATTTCCTTTTGTATTTTCTTTAATTATTTTATTGAGGGCCAAAGGGGAAGAAAAAACATACAACTGGAACACTCACTATACCTTCTGCAATATATAGCCAGACCCATCAGTACCTGACCAGTTGAATTTTTAGAGAGCACTTCTATTATTTGTTTTGCTGTTTATCAATAGCACTATGCTCTCATGAAATATTCTGTGCTGTGAGTAGATAACAAACACATAATTAGTGGCCTTTGGAAATAATGAGTGGAGTTAATGACGGGAGGAAATAAGTGAGAAAACCTGGATTTCCAAACCCTGGCAAAGTAGCTCTGGGGCTCTCTCAGATCACTGAAATAACCCCACGTGTGGGAAGAAGTCCACTATTCCTTCTCATGAACTCCAGGGATGCTGCTGAGTGTGGTCACTGGAGATGAGGGGCTGATTTTCATTCAGAAGAATTCGATGTATAACACACAAAGTAAAACTGGTCAGAAAACTTTATATATGTCTCCTTTATTGCAGGGGAACATTGCACGCAGAGCCCCCCCCCCCCCCGTTTGCCACAGATGAGAATAAAACTACCAAAACATGATTTGCTTGGCGAAGAGAGGTGGTC